>CAOLHI010005088.1:0-84708 GCA_948474755.1 Ctenosaura bakeri
AATTTGATATCAAATATTAAAAATATTTCCACGTGCCTGAGAGGGTCCCCCGGACGAGCATGTAGGCAGGCACAGCCAAACAGCCGAAATCAGGAAAAGCTCGGTCAGGCCAGTAAATAATTTGTCACGTAGCCCCAGGAGCTCTCCAGACATGCACACATTAAAATATACAAAGGGTTATCTGACCCTAGAAGCCAGCTTGACAGGATTAGCACTCCTGACAAAAGGCCCATCGAGTGAGGACGATTTACTTACAGCTGCGGCTTTTGACAAGCCCGCAAATCTAATCATACCAGGAACTTTGACATTTTGGAGCTTTGTTCTCCCTATCGTGCACAGGATATGAACATTCTGGAGCTTTGTTTTAGCTCCTCAACCTATTGTTCTCCCTGGGAAAGGATCAGCCCTCCAGGTTCAGTTTCCCCTATAAAAAGATCCAGTTTTTGAGCAGTTCCTCGGATTGTTCCGGTTTACTCTTGGCTCCATGTCACTCCATCCAGCTATCCCCTCAGCCCTCCATGTGCTGAGTCTCTTCTCTCGCTGCGCTGCTGTCTCCAACTCCAGACTTCAGGACCAGGTGCAGTATACCCCAACAATAACCCTCCAAAATCCCCTATCAAATTTGCTCTCTTTTATTTCTAAATAGCTCTTGAGTGAGTGAGCGTGTAAGTGCGAACGTGCGCAAGGACTTATTTTTAATAAAATAATTTTACTTGACAATTTTGCTTGGTTTTTGGCTCAGCCTGACCCCCTAAAAATTGGGTTTAAAGATCTCGCTAGGTTGCCCTGCCTCTCGTAGTGATATTGCTTGTGCTCTGGCTAATTTCCATTCCCCATTGATTGAAGCATATTGAGGTGTCCCCCACGGGACCCCAGAAATCAGGGTAACAACTTGAGTCTACATCACTGGCCATATCCCAAAGACTGTTCTATGCAAGTCTGTATATATGACTTAACATAAGACCTCTGAAAGAAAATCAGATAAAGATTAGTTAAGCAAGCTTTCATTCCTTGGGAGTAAGCCCAGACACAGAAGACCAAGATGCTTATAACTTCCACTCACATAGTCCACAATGAAATTTTCACATGTAACTAGCACTGATTTCCCCATTCCTCCCTCCACGAAAACACCCACACTACAATGCAAATATAAAAATGTACCTTGGTTAGGCAATATGTGTTCAATGCCAGTTTGCAGTCCTAGACACACTTGCCCACGAGGAAGCCCCAGGGACACAGTGGGACATACTTCTAAATAAAGCTGATGAGGTTTGCACTGCCAACATGTTTTTTGCTTCTTGCCTAATCACAGGAGATGATTTCTGAGTTATTATAAATGTTTATTAAAATGCCATTGTCCTCAGCAGTATGTTCCTCTGTTTACAGCCAAGGTCAGCACTGGGTTGTGTCAGCCTGTGAATATGTAATCTTCTAATGGCTGAGCCATTGTTTGATCTACATGTTCCAGGTTTAAAGGTGAGGGCCAATGTGCAGCAGAAGAACAAATATTAGTGATCCACCTCCAAATATATAAAGAAACTTGAATCCATTTCTAAAGCACGCTCTTCACAGGAATTTCCAAATGGCTCTTCTAATTCCTTTTCTAATTGGGCTACAGGTATTTTATTCCTTGGCTGTTCCAGTGCAGCCACCACCTTTACATCAGTTAAATTCCCCACCATGTAATTCTTCTGTTGTGAAGGCCATTGCGGAAGAGGCTCTCAACAAGCTCAATGCACATCGAAGAGAGGGCTATGTGTTTGGTCTCCAGCGGATCTTTGATGTCCGTGAAATGCCACAGGTAAGCACTGCCTCTGGAGCTGACATTGACCTCTTTGCTCCACCTTGAGACATCTATCTTTGGAGACATCAAATGAACATTGGCAGAAAGGGAGGAGAGAAAGGGGGGGCATTGTTGGTCAACTGCACTGGGCAATACCTTCAGAGGTATTGTCATACAAACAGTCAACCTATCCAAGTTCTTCCCACAGAAAACTCACACACATCACTCCAACATTACAGAGGGAGGAATGTGGCCCGTATGGCAATGGCAGAACTTTATAGAGGTAACTGAAGATTGCTGTAATTTCAGAACTGAGTCAGGAGAACAATGAAGTGATTTCTAAAAACTGAAAATATTATGGCTGCATCCCAAGGGAAGGCTCCTATCCCTGTCCATTGAAAGGTGCTCTGTAGAAATTCTATCTTTCCCTTTAATATGTCCACTTCTATCAAGTCTATATCCATAGACTCACTCCATTTCACATCTGGGTTTTGGCTGCTCCTGAGTTTTTGAATGTTATGCATTCCTCACACACATTTCCCCTTAGTGACAAAAGAGTATTTTGTCCATGTTTGTAAAGTGCATTTTTCTATGCATACTTTCCCAAATGTGCATAGCTTATAGGATGTATTCATGGCCATCTGACACTACTGTATACAGCTCCTGAAATGTGAAGGGCATCCAGTTCACAATCAGCTCAGACAGCACAAGGAATACTTACATTAATTCCTCACACATCTCTACTTTCCATTCTTAGTGATTTCTAGCAGTGGCAGCTTCCATGGTAGTGGGGTGGAATCTGCGTTGAGTTTGACTCTGAACTTCGAAGGTGCTAAACTGTTTTGAGAATAGCAATCAGGTCTTGCAAAGCTTTAATTAAAACCCAGAACAGATTCACTGCTCCATCGCCCCTGCACCCCAGAAATCTTCACCAGCCAGCACTGATAGGGAGGTTGAAAGGAAAAAGATGGAAGAAAATTGTTAAAAGAATCAGAAGTTTTAGAAAAGGAAGATAAATAAATATATTTCCTCTCCCAGTAAAATTCTTTAGATGGGGCAGGGTTAATTGCACAACCAAAATCTCGTCTGGAAATAATCTCCATGTGGAGATTAACACAACACACATAACACAAAGGGCAATAGCCATAAAGTTTTGGGAAAACACAGTCAAGATAACAGAGCTGAAAAACATTAATTTTTTGGTCAAGAACGCTCACAGCATTTCATGTTGTTTGAAGAATTTTACGAATTATAATTTAAAAAGTAACTTTTACCAGTTTGATCAAGTATGAGCATGCATGAAAGCACCTTAAGTTATATAGCAGGTCTGTACTGGAGTAAGTCTTCTAGGGTAGTTTTGCATTTCCACTCTCAATAGATTTTGAAGACAAAGTTATCAAAGTATCTGTTGGGGGAGCATTTGAGGTATAAATAGGATCCATCATCCTCTTCAAATTCCAGGATTCTGTGAATCTAAGGATATAAGCAAAACTTACATGAATTCATGTTTGTTGGCATCAGTATTAACCGACTTACTTCCACATTTCAAGGAGGTAATCCAAGAGCATTTATACTACAGACATTTCGTCTTTCCCTAAAAGGATGTGGAGAGTTCTATCAAGTCCACATACAGAGAATAAATTCGTTCCCCATCTCTGCTTCTAATCCATGCTAGAGTTTCCAGAGCTTAGGGCTTGGCACTAAGCCTCCAGTTGTCATCAGTCTTGGGAAACAAGGGTGCAAATTCTCCAATTTTGGTGATAAGAAGAAAAAGTTTATGTGCACATCTCCAGCTCAGTTACTAAAGCATCTGCTTCCTATAAAATGCAAGGGACAATTGAATTGTTGCTCAACCTACAGAGATTCTTTGGGGGGATCTAGATATTAATTTGGTTAGCTTGCACTTTCACTCCCACTCCCAGTCCTCTGCCCAGCTCTGTATCTACCATCTAGCTAGAAGCGAGCAGGCCAGATTAAATGTTCCTTATCTCATTTCCCCAAGTCAGGAATAACTCCTTTGGGGATCCTTTTGGTTTGGGAACATCTCCTCTAGCTGAGATTTATTTCCAAACATGAAAATATGTTCTCTCTTTCTCTATGTGTGTTTGAATGACAAACCGTGAGCAACTCTCGTTGGAACTTAATGTTTAAGACTTGGCAGCATCACCAGGACTGTTCTTAGCTTTCAGGTATTGCTCTGGCAACCTCAGGACCTGAGATGATTCTGAACAGGTAACTGTAGTCTGGGTTTTCAAGTAATGCACGCTGCTTGCAAGCACTCCCATCCTCTTTTGCTAAAACTTGCTGTTGTTTCGGGGGTGTCTTTGCTTTGGTTTTTCAATTTCTCCTAAATGATGTGCTGTAAAGGCTGTTCTATTTTCATCTGTAGGGACCTGGTGGCTCTCTCTTCTATCTTACTTTGGATGTTCTCGAAACCAACTGCCATGTCCTGAGCAGGAAATTGTGGGAAAATTGCACCTTCCGGAGTCCACATGAGACTGTAAGTGTTTGAGCTGGCTCAGAAAATGACTGAGTAGCTTTCTTCAGGTCCTAGGATGAGACATTGTAAACCTCTAGAGTCACATTTTGTTGCAGACCCCACACAGAGGTAGACCTACAAAATGCCCTTCAGCTGTCCCAATTGGGCAGGAGCAGTCCTAATTAAACTTCTGCCATCTCACTTTTTCAGCGACTTTTAAAAGGTTCAGGTTTCTCTCTCCTTCTTCCACATCCCCCCTTTGTCCTCAGCTTACTTCAGTTGCTGCAAACTGAGGGCCTTTCTGCACTACACTGTGATAGTGCTGTTATTCCACATTCAACATCCTGTGGAATTCTGGGGTTTGCAGTTTAATGAGGCCAAAGAGCTCTCTGACTGAAAATTCTCAATACCCCCCCCTAAACTGCAAACCCCAGGGTTCCACAGGATGTTGAAAGTGGAATAATAGCACTATGACAGTTTAGTGTGGACATGCCCTAACTCAGGTGGGGAAGAAGAGAGAGGAAGAATCTTTCCCTTTCCATTAGGATCAGGCAAAAGCCCATTTCTGCACCTCTCTTAGCTGGTGTGTTCTTCCTCATTAATAGTTTTTTGCCATCTTGACCACACTCTGATGTTGCTTGGCCGCACATGTCCCAGTTTTCATCTGTGAAATGTTGGAGAATATAAATTGGGGTAGGTGAGTTGTAGCATGTTGAAAGATACCATTGGTCCTGGAAATGCCACAGTTCTGAAAAAGCAACATGGCGGATTGTGAGGCAGCTTAGTGACAACGTAGGTCACTAAACTATCACCCAGCAAGGAATAGCCAGTTCAGTGAAAAAATCTAGGAACCGGCCCATAACCCCCCCCCCGATAAAGGGGGTTCAGAGGGCGCTCAAAGGAGACCTGAGAAAGCTATCCATCTTCAAGAGCTAACAAAAGTTGGCTCGGAGAAGACGAGCGGGGTTGAAGAGCAGCCACATTCACGCTGAGGTAGCCGATTGACAGAAAAACTGATGAGAAGCAAGAATTTTTTTAAAAACTGTAAAGGTAATATTCGGACCCAAAGAAAAGACGATCTAGACTTTGATTTTGATTGTGGAGTGTGGATACTTTACAGTGTGCTATTCCAACAATGCAAAAAGGAGCAATAGGGATGGAAAACGGAGTAAAACACTGAAGTACTGCTTTTTAAGGGTTAAAATAAAAGACTCAGAATACATGCCTATTAAGTCTTAGATTAGAACAAAGAGTGAAGAATAAAGAATAAGAAATAAAGATTGGAAATATATAGAAATATAAGCAAATAGAAGTAAATACAAGGAAATGAAAAGAAAAGAACAGTAGGAGCGGAAGACATAAGCAGAGAAAAGTAGGGATGAAAGAACACAAAATGGCGGTTTAGATTAAAGCAATGGGGGAAGGGCAGCAGAGACAAGCAGAGGTTGAGTAGAAGAAGAAAGCGTCAACATTAAAAGAAAGACTAAACACACAAAGCTAAACATACAAAGTAAAACGGGACTAAAAAATAGAAATAGAAGGAGGACTGGATTCTTCGTGGCTGAGTTTCCAACAATTTTCCAGCTTCTGAGACGATACGATGAGGAATAAAAGACTCAAAAGATAAACTTTAATTGGCATTGTGACTTAACTACTTCTACATGGGGGAAATTTAAGCTAAGTTAAGTAATGTTTCAATGAGAAGCTCTCCTCCTTTTCGGAAGAATAATAGCACGCTAGAAGACTGGGGTAAAACTTAACAAATTCAACTGGATTGTCTTTTTAAACATAAACAGATATACAAATATTCTCTTATAGTGCAAAAGGAAATAATTGCATGATAACTGTATCCAGAAAATTTAACATAATTCATTGAAAACATTTCTATGGTTTTATGAATTTATATGAAATATTTTGTGCTAACTATTTATGTGAATTTCTATGTTCTATGTTTCTATGTTATATTAATATATACGAAGGAGCTTCTGCTGAACAATTAATTGTAGGCTGTAGTAGTGATTGAAATTGATTGAATAGATTAACCATTAACTGTATTTAGAAAATTGACATAATTCATTGAAAATACTTCTGTGGTACTATGAATTTTTAAGAAGGGGCTTCTATTGAATAATTAATTATATGCTGAAGGTATTATTTGAATAGATTGATTAGAATACAGATTAATATATAAAACAAGGATATACAATATCAGTTTAGCAAAAGTATAAATTCACTTGTTACATTTATATACTTATCTATATTTACTTATATTTATTATATTATACTATATTTATATTATATTTATATGTATCTAGTTTAATGTAAGAATTATTTGTTATTTAAGGACAATTGTAACCTTTCATTTATTACTGACTGGTATAAAAACCAATTGACATTAATAGATATATTTTTCAATTGAATTTAATGAATTAATTATAGGTGCCTAGTCAGTTGAAGTTTGTAATATTTAATATTTAATATTTAATATTTAATGTAATATTTAAAATATTTATGATATATAAGACAGATATTATCTTACATTTACATGATGGACCATGAACCGGAAAAGAAGCAGCTAATGTAGCAGCAGCTGCAAGCACTGCCACAACATCAACAAGAAAAACATCAATAGATTTATCATCACAATTTAATGAATTACTAATACAGATTATGGAAGAATTTAGAAATTTTAAAGAAAAGACAAGATCTAAAAGAAACTAGGTCTGAGATACGTTTAGATATGAAGCAGGAATTGAATAAAATTGGAAAGAAGTTGGATAACATAACTAAAGATGTAATTATTTTAAAGTGAGAAACTAAAGCTTTGAAAGAACAAACAAGACAAGTTGAAGACACAGGTGAGACACTCAGAAAGAAACAAGAAGAAGAGAAATTCCAGATAGATATACAAGAAATTAGATACCAGGAGAGATACCTTAAACTGAGAGGATTACAGGATTCTATTTCTGAAAATTTATATAGGAAATTGATACCTGTTTTGGCAGAATATATTGAATCACCAGAGGAAAAGATAAAAGGGGTAATAGATCAGATATTTAGAACATCATCTAGAACAGCAAGAGAAAGGAAACTACTAAGGGATATTGTTATTTGCTTTACGAGAACAATGATTAAGGAGCAAATATTGTGAATGAGTTATGAGAAAAAACTAATGGTGGATGATACAGAATTAAAAATATTTAAAGATATCCCATATCAGATTCTAAGAAAACGTCAGGAATATAAACCTTTGGCAAATTTTTTACTGAAAAATAAAATTAGTTACAGATGGAAAAAAAGAGAAAAAAAGGTAACCTGAGAACAATAACATTTAATAGTTACTCACTGTCATTACAAAATTCATCCCATCCATTACCTTACCTTTGAAAGATAACTAACCCAAACTTGTTATTATAATCTAAAAGGTTAAATTAAGATACTTTTAGTCCCTTATTTCTAAGCCCTGACTATTAACATATGTATGAGTGAATCACATTTTAATGACACCTCATAAGCAAAATTTTCTGAGCAGCTTACAGCAAACCACTGGGGAGGGGGAAGAATACAATAAATGAAATAAATGAAAAAAACACATAAATGATGAGTTAAAAACCTTCTCACTTCTCACTTTCAAAAGCTTTGGAATTTCCCTTAATGTTGTTTTATAATTTTGTATAGTTTGATTACATATACTTGTTCGTTTGTTTATATTATATTGTACTTTTGGTATTTTATCTGGATAATTTGTTTTACAATTGAATGTTTGTGTTTGTGTTTTATTAAATAAAAAGAAAGAAAGAAAGAAAGAAAGAAAGAAAGAAAGAAAGAAAGAAAGAAAGAAAGAAACCATTGGTCCAAAGGGGGTATTTTCAGACAGGAGAGGGGAAAATAAGAGATGGGAAGAGAAAAGAAGATGAACAGATGGATGAATGGATGGATGACCGGATGGATGGATGAATGGATAAGTAGATAGATAGATAGATAGACAGATAGATAGATAGATAGATAGATAGGGCAAGCCCATAGATTTCAGGTGGCCAGTTTACACAACTACATTACAAGTAATCACTTTAAAATCAATATTCACTTAGGTCAAAAATTGCAACATCACCTTTCCTAATGAGAAGGTAGATAGAAGTACAATGAGAGAGAAGTAAAATGAGTTACATAGGATACATGTGGCGAAAAAATAGGGGATTGCAGGGCACGTCAGTGGTAAAGGTGGGTCCTATACTTGAGAGGAAAAAGACGAAGCATCCTCATTTAGGTACCCTATAGCTATGGGCAAAACTAAATTGTTCTATAAATATCAGCTGCCACTCCATTTTTCTAGGTCTATGGGCAGTGTAAAGTTACAGTTGGAACCAACAAGAATAAAGAATTCAGCTTTCTGTACAACTACGACTGCATTTTACGCCGACGTATGTATTTCTATATATTTGCTTGAGTAAAACACTGCAAGAAAAATCCATACACTCCACATTTCCATTCCCGCTGTGGTACAGGTTGAATATCCATTATCTGAACATCTAAAGTTTTGAAATGCTCCAAAATCTGTAACTTTTGAAAAGCGGAACTCAGTCGTCTTCCTGTCGGGGACCTGAAGGAATTTCACAGGCCAGCTGAGCCACAGATGCACGCTGCTTTAAAAAAAATCTATCAGTTGGCTTGATAATATTTTTTTCCTCTCTTAGTTCTCTTTGCAAGCAGCACACACACATTCCAAAGCAAGCTAAGAGGGGGGAAAGGCACTGATTCAACTGAGGGACTTTGCAAGTAGTGCATGCACATAGTCCTAGGGGAGCCTCCATAATCCCCTCGTGATCCCTATAGGAAGAAGACTGGTTTCTGCTTTTTTAATAAATAAAATAATTAAAAATATTGTATAAAATTAGCTCCAGGCAATAATAAGGTGGATGTTCCAAAATATGAAAAAGACCAAAATCCAAAGCACCTCTGATCCTAAGCATTTCAGGTAAGACGTACTCAATTTGTATTGTAAATATAATAAACTAGCATATATATTCAGCATTGCCCAGGATTTTATTTTCTCATAGGCAACGACTTGTTAGAAATACCTTAGGAACTACCTTACCTTACCTTAGGAATGAGATGCATTTGAAATACACAGATCTGATTTCCCGTTTGTGTAATTCTCCAAACTGCCTTGTCCAGTATCTGTAACTTTTCCCAGTAGTCTTCAATCCAACCTGTATTCAGAGTTGTTAACATACAGAGGTTTGGTTCCTGAAGGAATGCAGTGTCCTCCTCCTTGCTGCTAGGCCTTGTCTCCATAGTAACGGGCCTATTCCAATGCCTGTAACTTTTCTCCATAGTCCCCAATCCAATCTATATTCAGAGTTGTTAACATATAGAGATTGGGTTCCTGAGGGAATACAGTGTCCTCCTCCTTGCTGTTAGGCCTCATCTCCACAGCAACAAGCCTATTTCAGTACCTGAAACTTGTCCCCATATTCTCCAATCCAATCTGTATTCAGAGTTATTAACATAACAGAGGTTTGGTTTCTGAGGGAATATACTGCTCTTCTTCTTGCTGTTGGGCCTTGTCTCCATAGCAACTGGCCTGAGGCCCAAGAACTCTCCGGCTGAGAATTCTAAAGGCCTCTCCCTGAACTGCCAACCCCAGAATTCCACAGAATCTTCACAGGCAGCCAGTCATATGAGGTCTTTTCGCCTCAGACAGCCAATCATATGAGGTCTTGGCCTGCCAGAAGCAGACAAACAGACAAACTCACAAACTTTGACTTTTATATAATAGATGTATATTAAAATAGAGTCTAACACATTTATAAACTTATTATATATATTCCCAGGACAGTTTTAGAGATCTCCCAATGCAGTTTAAATGTAGCTGCACTGTGGACACAAGTTTGTGTATTCTAAAGCTAAAGGATGGAGAGGGAGAGGGTAAGCATGGCTCTTATTTTAGCTTTAAAAAAAAGCAGGCTAAGGCTTTTCTGAGGCCTACACCATTGCACATCAGGATATGTGCTAAAAATGCTAAAATTGGGGACTTGTTCAGCATAAAATTCACACATGGTTGATCTACATCAAAAACAGCATTTTCTGTGCAGGAAACAGCCTTGCTTGTTGTTGTTGTTTTTGGGTTATGTTTTGTTTTGTTTTGTTTTTTTGCAGAGGAGTTAACAAATCTCCCTTTAAATATTATTTTCTATACAGAAAATCTACATAAAACTATGTTTTCTACACAAAACAACCACATGCAAATTTTATATTTAATAAGTCCCGAATTGTGAATAGCATTGGAAAATGGTGTGGTTTTAGGAGACTTTCTCACACCAGGAAGAAAATTGCTGAAATGACTCAACGCTAACTTCAAGAAGAAATTTAGTAAAGAATTATATCCTTAATTTCCTTTTTTTTTTTCCTCAACAGTGCCTGCTGCAGCTATTACACGACTATGCCCTGACTGCCCAACTGCTGATGACCCAACAGAAGCCAAGGTTCAAGAGGCAGCTGCTGAGACCCTGGCCAAGTTCAATGCAGAAAGTAATCAAAATCATTACTTCGCCCTCCTCAATGTAACCAGAGCAACTTCACAGGTAAGATTAGGATTACATCTTACTTAAAAGGTGCATTTGATATAACACTTCTATTAGTTTTCAGAGGAGGGGAGTCTAGCCCTGCAGATATTAAAGAATCTATTAGAACCTTTGAGACTAACTGGGAAGAAGAAATGTCTAGCATAAGCTTTCACGGCCTCAATGCACTTCATCAGATACACAGAGTAGATCTGATGAAATGGACTGAGTCTATCCACAAAAACTTATGCTTACTTTCTACCAGCAGGTGAAAACTTCCCTGTTTCATCAGGCTTTTGGGAACTGACTGCATAGTAGTTTTATTGATTTTTTAAAAATATATCTTTTAATTAATTTGGAATAGTTTTAACACTATAGATGGTTTAATTGTTTTTAGCATGCTAGGTAGGTAGGTAGGTAGATAGATAGATAGATAGATAGATAGATAGATAGATAGATAGATAGATAGATAGGCAGACAGGCAGACAGACAGATAGACAGGAAGATAGGCAGATTGGAAACCTGTTGGGCAGTTACAAATACATAACCTATAACTAAGCATTTGTAGCTGCTACATGTTCATGATCCCCATGATGGCCCTACGTTATTGTTGTTGTTGCTGTTGCTGCCATTGTGTGCCTTCATGACCATTTCCGCACTAGACTGTTATAGTGCTATTATTCCACTTTCAACATCCTATGGAATCCTGGGGTTTGCGGTTTAGGAAGGGGCCTCAAAGGCACTATAACAGTCTAGTGCGGAAATGTCCTGAGTCGTTTCTTACTTATGGCAACCTTTACATGCAGACCAGAGCACAAACTATTGCTGATTCTTCCTCTACTTCCACAATCACCACTGTGTGTAGGTATGTGCCTTCAAGTCGCCTGATGACTTATGGCAACCTCATGAATTTCATAGGGTTTTCTTGGGAAAGAATACTCAGAAGTGGTTTTGCTGGTTGTTTTCTCTGAAACACATTCCACAGCACCTAGTATTCATTGGTGGTCTTCCATCCAATTACTACCCAGAGCTGACCCTGCTTATCTTCCAAGATCAGATAGAATCTGATCCCAATATCCCTAATTTCTTTAGGATATCTTTTAGGATATTTAAGCTTCTACCACTACCACTATCCCCATCCTCTTCGTCCCATTTTCCTGGCCTTGAAACATAAGTATCTGCATGCTTTTTTTCACTGTGAACTCTAACTTCCTGGTGTGGCAGTTCAGTCAAGATTCTCCATGTGTGCCTAGCTCCATGCATGCAATTTTTTTATTATTTTTATTATTATTATTATTATTATTATTATTATTATTATTATTATTATTATTATTATTAATTTGTATCCCGCCTCTCCATATGGATCAAGGTGGCGAATTTTTCATCCTTCCCCATATTGCCCAATCCAATCTGTATTCCGAGTTATTAACATATGGAGGTTGGGGTCCTGAAGGAATACATTGTCCTCCTCCTTGCTGCTGGGCCTCATCTCCATAGCAACCGGCCTATTCAAGAGACTGAGCTGCCTGAGAATTCCAAAGGCCCCAGCAAACCCCAGGATTCCATAGAATCTTCTTCGGCAACAAATCATATGAGGTCTTTGCCTGACTCAGCCAATCATATGAGGTCTTTGCCTGCAGCCAGTCGTATGAGGTCTTCACCTGACACAGGCAATCACACAAATTTTGACTTTCATATATTAGATTACTATAATTTAAATAAAAAGTAAATGCATCTCGCCATAGTGGAGAAGACTCTAACCAATGAACCTGGCACAAGTCTCACTACACAGTTAAAGCATTTTGAAGCTTCTTTAGCTCCCGTGAAATCCTAAGATCTGAAATGTATTGTTGGACTCAGATTTCTATGCCACTCCAGTGCCTCACCAAACTACAAATCCCATGACTCTTCAGAATGGAGTTTAATGTGGTATCAAAGTGTTATAATTGTGTTTTCTCTCCAGATGCTGATGATGGGCCACTTCAGTGCTCCTGCTTATTCTCCCTTCTTGCATTTCTTTATAGTTAGGCTGTATTTGAATTGGGCAGCCCTTTGAACAGAGCAGAATTGGGGAACAGATGCCTGTGGGGTCCATGAACACACAACCCTGTGTTACTTGTGTACCTTTCAAGTCCCACCCACTGCTGCCACCACAGGTTTTGCCACTACTGCCACCAAATTCCCAGCAATTCCATTAGGAAATATGATGTGTACTGTATCACTCTTCCAGAAGAGACACAGTTATTTTTGTAGCACTGGAAGAAACAGCAACAGGAGTTTTGATAGCTCTAACATGGAAGGTCATTACTGCCAGTGGTCTCTCTGTAAAGGCAATGTTCATAGAATCATAGAATCACAGAGTTGGAAGAGACCACAGGGGCCATCCAGTCCAAGCCCATTGTGCCATACAGGAACCCACATCAAAGCACTCCTGACAGATGGCCATCCAGCCTCTGCTTAAAAACTTCCAAGGAAAGAGACTCCACCACACTCCAAGGCAGTATATTCCTCTGCTGAACAGCTCCGACAGTCAGGAAGTTCTTCCTGAGGTTCAGGTGGAATCTCCTTTCCTGCAGTTTGAATCCATTGCTCCTTCTCCTAGTCTCTGGAGCAGTGGAAAACAAGGCCGCTCCCTCCTCGAAATGACATCCCTTCAAATATCTAAACATGGCTATCATGTCCCCTCTTAACCTTCTTTTCTGCAGATTAAACATCCCCAGCTCCCTAAGCCGCTCCTCATAGGGCATGGCTTCCAGACCCTTCACCATTTTGGTTCCCCTCTTCTGGTCACACTCCAGCTTGCCAATGTCTTTCTTGAAATGAAGTGCCCAGAACTGGACATAGAATTCCAAATGAGGTCTAACCAATGCAGAATAGAGTGGTACCATTACCTCCCTTGATCTAGACATCATACCACTATTGATGCAACCAAGAATCACGTTGGCTGTCCTTCTCCACTGAATAGTTGCCCACTCTTGAAAAATAGGGTACTATTTTTCAAGGTCTGACCTTAAACCTTTGCTCTGACTGTTTTTCTTCAGACCAAGACTCTTGCACCTACTCCTTATGCCTGATCTTTCCTCCCTGGATTTTAAACAGGTTTTGATACATAGCAAGACTGATCTTCTCGGCCTATATTAAACAATTAACATTTAGCATTAACATCAACATCAAATTAAATAACATTGGATGACATTCTATCAGTGGCATACATAGGCATAAGCTAACCCTGTGTCTGCATATGTCTATTTTGAGACCCAGCATGGTGTAGTGGTTTGAGCATTGACCTATGACCCCAGACACTAGGGTTCAATTCCCTGCTCAGCCAAAGAAATTTGTTGAGTGACCTTGGGCGCATCGCACAAACCCAGCCCCCAGAAAATCCTGTGATAGGGTCACCTTAGGGACGCTATAAGTTGGAAACGGCTTGAAGGCACACAACAAGAAGTTGATATTCCCTTCTTCCCTCTTCAATGACCAAAGCCCCCACCCAATCTGCCATAGAGCTACTGAAGCTCCCCACCCACAGCCATTTATGCCTGGAGGAGAATGGGGCAAAGGACAACAGAAGCATCTGGTTATGTCCCCATAGCTACATTAAAAGTGACTGCATCATGCATCATCAGCTGAGACTTCCAGAGGACACTGGTGGACCTCATTGAAGGAAGTAATCACTTCACACCTGGCTACAGGGACAAAAGCCACACATTTCTGTGACCTCACTACTACCACCCTTTTCCAGACACAAATGGCCATGGATGGGGGCTTCTACAGTAGGTCTAGAGGGTGGTAAATGGTTCAGCAAAGTGCGGGACTGATCCATGCAGGATAGCAGCAATTTACATCAAGTTGGATGAACGTCTTGTTATTTTGCGTTCTAACAGTGCTTTCCTGCCTCCAGCACAGATGTCAAACTGTTTTGTACTTGATACCAAGAATTAGGATATTGAGGTACATGAGTGGTAGCATTTGTAGTATTCAGGACAATGCAAAATCTCTAACCCGTTATGTGTGAACATTTCACAGTGGGTCGTTGGTCCTTCAAACTTCGTGGAATTCACCATCCAGGAGACATCCTGCTCCAAAAGTGGCCCTGTGCCTGACATCTCCAAGTGCCCACTCCTTCCTCCTGAAACTGCAGTGAGTACTAATTCATCCTCCATTTCTGCTCATAGAAATCCAGCTTTGTAGAAGCCTGCCATTTTTGAACCATTCCCATATTCTTCAAGGATGTGTTCCTCTGGCTGATATGATACCCTAAAGCTGCCCTTAGGAACTCCCTGATCCCCATTCATGCGCAACAGACCAGATCTTCTTATCTATAGCAGAGGTAGACTGGTACAACAGGTTGCCAGTTTTAATTTCTTTCTTTCTCTGTCTCTGCAGAAAAAAATAAGTGAGAGGTAGGTATATATAGGTATAAAACATCTGTTTCAGGGTGTAGCTAGAGGAGGCGCAGAATGAGGGCATTGCCCCCCCCACAAAAATTCTGTGCCCCACCCATGAAATTTTTTGTTCAGTTTTCAAACTCCTAGTATTATGCAGCCCATGAGGCACTGAAAACTGTTCGCATCTAGAACTCTTCTATTTGCTATGATTGTATTCCTTTGGTTACTTTTCCTCCCCTCCCTCCCCCATTTTTTTTAAAACTAAACCACAATTCTAAATGCTCAGCTGAAGTTTTAAGATACTGCAGTGCTAGACATGTGGGGACTGAAGGAAAATTTT
This sequence comes from Ctenosaura bakeri, assembly GCA_948474755.1. NCBI lineage: Eukaryota > Metazoa > Chordata > Lepidosauria > Squamata > Iguanidae > Ctenosaura > Ctenosaura bakeri. The sequence goes on from CAOLHI010005088.1 coordinate 15,554, forward strand.
ATTTGGGGGCAGAATTTTGATAGATGGCAGTGCTCTAATTTTACCTCTCCCCCTCTCCATAGCTACACCCATAATCTATTTGAAAACACATGGGAAAGCAAGTAAAAATAATGCATCAAATAGAAGTTAGGAAGAAAGGTTTGAGATCTCTATTTTATTTCACTATTTCCCAACTTCCTGCTCTATTTCAGACTTCACCTTGATAGAATGTCACAGAAGGTCCAGAGCAGAACTTGGAAAAGTTACTTTGGGGGGACTATAATTCTCAGAATCTCTCAATCAGCAGGGCTGCCAGAATTTATAATCTAAGAGACTAACTTTTTTCCAAGCACTTTTCCAGATAATACTATCACTGAGTTGTAATCTTCCCACATTTCCCAGAGACTTGCTCCATCTGTTGTGTTTCCATGAATCAAAAAAATCACACGCAAAGATCTGTAATGGAGGAAAAGAGAGGAAAATATCACAATGCTTTCTGATTGGGAGTGCTAGGAATCTTGAATCTGGAAGCACCCTGAGCCAAAACCTGAGCACTTTACTTCACACATACTGTCCCCAATTTAGAGCAGAATCCTGTTGAGGGGTTACAAATGCATAACCCAGAATTATGCATTTGTAACTGTCTGGTACTCATGATCCCTATGTACTCCCTAGTTTAGTGATCTCCACTGCAAGGGCGAAATGAGATAGAAACCTTACTTCTGCCTGATGCAATGGAGAGAGCTCACTGGAGGGAGTGGGAATGTCAGTAAGCTGCTTGACGAGCAACAGGGGAACAGACCCTTGTCGACTGCAGCTGCTTCCTGGTAAGTGAGGATTGCAAAGTTAGGCCACATTCACTACGTAGCTGTGTAATTACTGTGGTTACACATTCATAACTTCTCAACAGGATTCTGGCCCAAGCTTGCAAAAGAAACTGATACTGTCAAACCAAAAGATCAGACTAAAAGCAAGGACAAAGGCCCTCAAGGCAGATCACTTGAAAATAGAACCATGAAGGAGACAATATCATTGACAGCAATATGTTTGGGAAAAGAGGGAAGGGAAATCATAAGTTCCATGCTGTAAAAGAGTTGGGAGAAACATTTTGGGTCACAACCTCACACACTCAAACCTTCACAAAACAACACATCTACACTTCAAAACATATTTCCATTGTATACCACTTAAAGTATATTTGCTTTCTCCAAAGAATCCCAGGGATGCTGAAAAGTTCTCTGGCCCACAGAACTACAGTCCCCAGGGTCACTAGGGGAGAGCAAGCAAATTGAACACGCTTAAGTCACTAGTGTGGATGTGCCCAGAGACGTCATCATTGCTGCAGCCCCAAGCTCAGTTGTATCACACGCTATTTCACAGAGGGGTGGTTTTAGATATTAAGAACCAAAATCTAATTTGAAATTGATTGTTGTTCAAATGATCTGCTGACTGAGAGTATTTTTTTTCCCTAGATGACAGGTCTATGCAAAGGCTCTGTGACAGACAGCCGGGTAGAAAATCGGAAATTTGTGACTGTAAGCTGTGACTTCTTCCCATCACAGGTATGCTGCTCAATCACACATTGTTTACAGAAAATAATAATCCATAGTATATAAAGATGAGCAAGACTTAGAAGAGTGGGGTTTTTTGGATTATAATTCCCAGAATCCCCTAATTAGCAGGCAGGCTTGCTGAAGGAGTCTGTGAGTTCTTGTCCAAAAAAGGTAACTTTCAGAAGGTATGAGCATTATTAGGATGAAGATCATTGTCATGATTGGCCAATATTCTCTATGAGCTTCTTAGATATATATACTTAGCTGAGTACAACACTGAGAAGGCCCTCCTAACCTAAAAAAAGCATCAATCAGTCATGTTCCAGTCACCAGAAGAATGGATCTGGGCAAAATAAGTTTTGGGAGGGAAGTTACAACTGTACACTAATGACACAATCATGACAAAGTAGTGATCATGAATACAAAACAGTTGTTGTTATGTGCCTTCAAGTTGTTTCTAACTGATGATGACCCTAAGGTGAACCTATTATGGGGTTTTCTGGGGCTGAGAGTGTGTGATGTGCTCAAGGTCATCCAGTGGGTTTCCACAGCTCAGCAGGGAACTGAACCCTGCTCTCCAGAGTCATAGCCCAATGCTCAAACAAAAGCTTTCACACAACAGGGCTAGATTAACCACTACTAGATTAATCCCTACTTAATCACTACTGGAACTTCCCGCCAACAAATCTACTTCACCAGCCGTCAGCTGCATAGGAAGAAGGAGGTCCATTCTGCCAGAGATTGGAGCATGGATGAATGACATTTCCATCAACTTTGGAGAGTGGTAGGGTCAGGCATGATTACTGTGGCCATTTCCACAAGTGGAATCATAGCACTATAAAAGTCTAGTGCAGAAATGGCTTATGACTTGGAGGACGTGAGGAGGTTACCATGTGCTACTTTGATACAGGCAGCAAATTGACCTGGGCTAGCTCTGATTCCTAAAGGGTGTTAGGCTTTAATGATTAATACTAAAACCTTGAATTGTGCTTGGAAATGGGCTGGAAACAGTAAAGTTCTCTTTGAGAACTGGCATAACGTGATCCAATTGCTGGCCTCACTGATTGGCCCAGCTGGTGTATTCTGAACTATTTGCAGTTTGGCGGCAGTCTTCAAAAAAACAAAAGTGCCACGTGCTTTACAGTAATCAGTCTTGTATATTTTGAGAGTGCAGATAACCAAACTATGGCCATTTCCTAACTAGACTGTTATACTACTATTATTCCTCTTTCAACATCAACTGCAAACCCCAGGATTCCATAGAATATTGATAGTGGAATAATACCACTCTAACAGTCTAGTGCAGAAATGGCCTATCTCTTCTGTAGCTGGCATGTCCAATTCAGATTATGAAAGGTTCTCCATGCAACAAAGGCTATTTAAGCCCCTGGTAGCTGATCAAACCATTATCCTCTAATATATAGTATCTCATGGTCATGGCAGAAAGCAAGCCATACATGGTCCTATAAATGACAATCAGTGCTGTGGACTGGGAGAACTGGTAGGAGATCCATAAAGACTATGGTCCTTATCACATGATGCCTCAATTGAATGATGTCCTGATTCCATCTCAGCAGTGCTATTGCCAGGATGGGAGTGTGACCTGAACGTTTCCACCACACCCAGTCAGCTGCCGGTTGATGGGTAGTGTTAGAGACACTTTTCTTCCTTCCACTGTACAGCCCACCTCTTCCTGCACTGTACTGCGGATGGAAGTGCTTCATAGCACTTCCACCCTTCCCGCACACCCACAATTGATGGAATCATCACAGGAAAAGAAAGGGGGTCATTACCAGATTTTTTCCAGTAATGGTATAGAGTGCAACAGCAGCAGATGGGGGTGGAACAGCAGCAGGACTGCAACAATGTCATGCAATGGTGCGTGTCCCAGACTGGCAGCAATGTGTTACCATGCCGGGATGGCGACATCATGTGGTAAGGGCCTAAATCCATGCATGACTCTGATGGGCTAAGTTAAGTGACAACCATATTACGTGGAAATGGCCTCTGTTTCTTGTTTGTCTTGTTCAGTCTGTTCTTCATGTATATCTTTTCTTGAGTTTGGTTTGTACATGAGTGAAAATTATGCTAACATATTATTTCTGAGGAACTAGAAACAGGTTCTCATGAGGCATGATACTGCACACAGTGCTCTACCAGCTCAGGGCAGACTTCTAAGAAAACAAATGTGCCTGCCTCTATCCCATCCCATCTTGCACCAGATACAGAATGGCCATGTACTTTGGGCATCCTTATGGTAGCAGTCACTAAGCAGATCTTTTCTATGTTTGATGCTATTAGGCACATGAAGGTGGTGAACAACAATCCAAACCACAACCTGGGAGGGATGGACACCATGGGGATCGTGAAAGCCATGAAGATGACCATCACCACCAAAGAGGAAAAGGACATCGTCAGCACCATCGTGATGATGGCCCCCCTCAACATCACGATGATGGCCCCCCTCCCCACCATGGTCAAGGTCATGGTCGTGGTCGTGGTCATGGTCGTGGTCATGGTCATGGTCATGGTCATGACAAACCTCACAGAGATCACTCAAGGGAGTACCAAGAACCACAGCATCAAGGTCTTCAAACAGTAGGACGAGTGGTAATACTTCCCCCTTCAAACGAGCATGTGTCTCTCCACTCCTTGCCAAACACTGGAGCAGAATCACTGGATGGGAAACCTGTCCCTCCTCAAGTACAGGAGTCAAAACCAATCCCCAAGTCTCAACTTCCTGATGGTCCAAGTGACCCTGAAGGCAGGCATCCACCACGGAGACCAGAAGGGCGGCCAGGCTTGCCCAAGCCAACTGGCTCAAACATTCCTCCATACCCAGCTGGGTTTTCAGACTCAGATACATGCCCAGGTGAGAGCACAATAAACATCCTTGGCCTTGAGTTGCCTCAAAGGCCCATAATAAAAACACCCCCTGGAGGTACACAATCCCAGATTGAGTAATGTAGAACACTGGGAGGCCAGGCAGCATGAGGCACAATGTCCTCTCTGCATTTAGTAAAGGAAGTATACAGTGACTTTGAGGATTTCTCACTACAAAGCATAACTGTCATTCGGTTTTGCATGGTATTAATTCACACAAGGACACCAGAGGAATCCCTGAAGTAAAAAGATTAATAATGACTTGGACAAGTGATATTGTATTACTAAGTGAGGTCCTTCTTGTACTTTTGTCTCCTATTTGGCACTATTAAGACATGCCACAATCATTATCAGTGGTGGTATATGGCTCCCATGTCAGTGGGTCAGTGAATCCATTCCAAATTTTAGTCTGAACATTAAAGGAACTATCCAAGATTCTGAACCTATCTTGTGGACAGAGCTCAGCATGTTTGATCGCTCCCCCACTGTTTGGATTGAAAACCCAGAACAGATTCATCACCCCACTAACATGGAAACCATCACCTATTGCTGATTTTTATCCATTGTTGTGCCCAACCACTGTACTAGCTATGGAACCTTTCATCACTTTTTTTTCATTTATTTGTACATCCCAGACCTCCTCCTTGTGATGTGAGAAAGCTGACTGTACTCTGTGCTCAAAAGCATCTTAGAAACAATAAAAGAAAGATGTGACACCACTGTCTTCTTAGTGGCTTTTATGAAAAAGTTGAACATCTCGCTTTTGAAAAAGAGGCATGTCTCACTCTCCGGCCCTCAGGATTGCAGGAAAATAGCTACCAACCCTTCAACATTTCACAGATGAAAATGGGGACATGTGTGGCTCAGCAACATCAAACTGTGTTCAGGATGGCAGAATTTATTAATTGAGGAAGAACACACAAGCTAGGAGAGGCTGCAGCAGTTTACTTTCGCTTGAGCTTACTGGAAAAAAAAGTGTTTCTTTTACAGACACAAAAAATCCATTAATGACCTCCTTTACAAAATGGAGTTATAAGAGCTTTTTCTGTTACCACACTTAGGCCATTTCCACACTACACTGTTATAGTGCTATTATTCCACTTTCAACATCCCATGGAATTCTGGGGTTTATAGTTTACTGAGGCCAAAGAGCTCTCTGGTTGAGAATCTTAAGTGCCCCTCCTTGAACTGCAAACCCCAAAATTCCATAGGATGTTGAAAGTGGAATAATAGCACTATAACAGTGTAGGGCAGAAATGGCCTTAGACATTAGAACCTTTCCCCTCAGAAAGAGAAGTAGAATTCTCTGGCTGGAGATGAAGAAGTTTGCCTTCAGCTGAGGATCTTCCCACCATTTTTCTCACAAAGTTCTTCCTCACAAAGCTTCAGGACAAGCAGGTTCTAGCCACACACACCCCACCCAAAGTAAGCTACTGCTATCTTCTCCTCACTTTGAGAAGCCAAGGAAGAAATTCCAAGGGCAAGAGAAAAAGAGCCAGGTTCTCCCAGTTCCCACTGCTTGCAAATAAGAAATGTTAAGAAACACTCCATTAGATAAAACTCTGAATTCTGCACAGAATTTGGGGATATTTATTCCATGGAGAGGTATTTAGGAGGCATTTATATCTGAGGATTCATGAGATGATACATCCTGCAAGTCCTATAGATGAATACCTCATAAATACGCCCCCCCCAAATAAATATAAGTCTATCAGGAGCTTACAGTTTCCCCTAAAGCAGTGATACTTAACCTCTTAATATCTTTTATTCCCACCAATACTCCTGTTAAAGAGCCTGGACCCCAACATGGGGGAATCTACACCAAGGTTCTGTCCCAGCTCCAGTGGTGATTTTTTTTTTTTGTTCCAGTTTGTCTCCTCTAGAGCCACACATGTCTCTTTGAATGCAAATTGGAATAAGGATGACAAAGCCTCAAAGGTGAACTAAGTCAACTTAGTTGTTGTCGTGTGTCTTCAACTCCTTTCTGACATATGGTGACCCTAAGGCAAACCTATCGTGCAGTTTTCTGGGGCTGAGAGTATGTGATGCACCCAAGATCATCCAGTGGGCTTCCATGGCCAAGCAGTGAATCAAACCTTGGTCTCCAGAGTCGTAGTCCAGAACTCTAACTACTGCACCATACTGCCTCTCTAAGTCACCTTATGGGACCATATCTGCTGTGTGGTCTTGTGTCAGCTGTATCAAGTTATCTTTGCCAATGTGGAAATCGCACCAGCCAAATTTTTGTTTGTTTCTCCCAGTGCATGTGCATAAATACATATATACAGGGGCTCGCAAAAGATTGCATGACTTGATTGACAACAACAACAACAGCAACATACTTTATCGTGCTCACAGATCAGACACATGCCAGATGCTTGCAAGCCAACAGAAAATCAAGAGAAAGAAAGAAAAAGTACAGAAGTACAAAATTCCTCTATACGGGATGTCAATACTGCAGCGAGTACCAAATCAAGGCTAATAGCATTCACTGGAACGGAGACATACCACAATGAGGTTTGATCAGCTGACTTCTGGAGAACATGCCAAATTACAAAACTTGGCAACATTTGGAATGGATACTTTGGTAGAATCTGAGAGAAGAAGTGAGATGTAAAAATGATCAGGCCTGCCTGGGAACAGCTCCAAAACTAGAGGCCTTTCTGCCCTTATTCCACTTTCAACATCTTGTGGAATTCTAAGGATTGTAGTTTATTGAGGCCAAAGAGCTCTCAGGCTGAGAATTCTTAAATGCTCCTCCTTAAACTACAAATCCCAGGATTCCATAGGATGTTGAAAGTGGGATAATAACACCATAACAGTGTAGTGCAGAGAGGCCCTTGGTCTATCAATTGGGAACAAATTCCCTTATAATACAAGCAATATAATAGAACATAGTCTACCATTTCAACCACACCTGACTGGCTTCACATAGGAGATTTGTGAGTATCTTCTTTCAGTAGAGCAGGTGGAAGGAGGTTAAAACGGACCAGAGTAAAGGTTCTGTGATATTTAGGAATATTGAGAGTGTAAAGGTACTTGTGTTACTCCAATGGAGAAACTCTATCCCAGGGTCTACAATTTTGATATTAAAATATGATTCTGGGTGCCAGAGAGGTCCCCCGAAGGGGCACGTAGGCAGGCACGGTCGAGAGACTGAAAATCAGGTCAGGCCAGTAAAATCCCCAGTCACATAGCCCCAGGAAACCTCAAGATGTGTAAACCCACAATAAACAAAGGGTCCTCAGCCCCAAGACGCTGACTTGAGGAGATTAGCATGTCTGCCCCAAGTTGAGCAAATATTCCATCAGGCGAGGACCATTTACATGAAGTCACACCACAAACTAACACAGCCGAAGATCCTGAGACTTTGGCAACACCTTGCAATCCTGTCGTACAAAGGAAATTACCGTGGTGGAGCTTCATTATCTCTCCAACACCCATTGTTCTCCCCAGGAAAGGATTAGTCCTCCAGGTACTTTTCCCTGTACAAATAGTCCCAGTTTTTGAGCAGTTCTTTGGATCACTCCCAGTCATCCCAGCAGACCGTTTCTCCATCCGTTGAGTGATCCCCTCAGCCCTCTCTGTGCTGAGCTCCACTCCTCCGCTGCCTTCCCAGACCGAGGACTTCAGGAAAAGGTGCCCCCCTGTCCAATTTCCTCTCTTTTGCTTCTTAATAGCTCTTGGGTGCATGTGTGAGTGATTGCGTTGCGGCATGAGATTTTCATTCAATAAAATCATTTATTGGACATTTTTGTTTGGTTTTTGGCCAGGCCTGACCCCGTAAAAACTGGGTAAAAGACCCCGCTAGGTTACCCTGCCTCTCACATTGCTATTGCTTGTGTTCTGGCTAGTTTCCATTCCCCATCAAGTGGAGCACATTGAGGTGTCCCCCAAGGGACCCCAGAAATCAGGATAACACTTGGCTGGAACAAAATTCTTACTATGGTTGCCTGCTATAGGGTAATGTTGGATTCTGGGTCTGTCTTCCACAGAGCTGTGTGCCAGATCAGCTCTTTAATTGTGTGGGTTTTTTAGCCCTGATGGAGCCCTGGTGGCACAGTGGTTAAATGCCAGTACTGCAGCCACAATGTTGTGAGTTTGATCCTGCAAGGGCTTCAGGTTGACTCAACCTTCCATCCTTCCATAGGTCAGTAAAATGAGTACCCAGCTTGTTGGGGGCAATTGGCTAAACACATTGTAAACCGCTTAGAAAGAGCTTTGCATTGATAAGTAGTATAGAAATGTAACTGCTATTACTATTGCCCTGGAGAATCATAAGCATAGTAGGGCTAAGAAGGAGAACTCGTATTTCTGTAGCTTCTCCTTAATATATCTAAATCAAGTAGAGGAAATTTTGTCAGTTTGAATCAGGGGGCTCAACCAGAAATGGGCATAGGCCATCACTCTGCTTCTCAGATTCTCGTTTTTGTGCTACTCTCAAACCCACAGTCTGAGCTTCACTTCATCTTTTCTCTTCAGGATAGGTAAATATAGCCCACTTCATCCTAACTCCTGACTATCCAATTTTTCCATCCTTTCCTCTGGTTAGCTTTGTATGATTGTGAGACTGCTTGAATCTTGCATGTGATTGTGATTTTCCCCCAACAAAATATTCTTTTGACCTCCACCTCTGCATTAGTAACAGTATACAAAGGTGAAAAAATCCCTGCAGTTGCCCCCACTCTCACAAGCCTCCGTTTTGAGCTAATAATTCCCCATCTTTATACAGAAGCATTGGCATTGCGGGTGGTCCCCTGAGTCACCCAACTTTTGTGGTAACAGTGGAAAAGTGGAAGCAGAGTCCCCTGTGTGGTCCTGGCACAACTCTTTTCCACACCACTGCTCATGGCAGAAAGAGCTGATCGTGCCATTCTTCAGTGTCCTGCTCACCAGCACTGCAGAACTCTTTGCTCAGGATGGCTGACTGACTTTTAAGGTGGGTTTCAGGAGAGAGAGCAGGCAATGGAATAATATTGTAGCTACATTTCTGCTGCAGGATCTTGGCCCATGTCACCTGCCCCTTCAGGCACTCTGCATTTTATGAGACCACAGATGTGCATGTCCCTGCTCATGGAAACCTCGTGAAAACAATGTAGTGTTCAGATCTCATTGCTATGTCCGACTACCCTTGATGGCAACCCAGAAAATGCAGCAGCTAAAGGCCACTGATTGGAATTCCATTCAAAATCATATAACATCAGTTCTAAAGGAATTGCACAGGCTGCCAATACACTTCTGGTCTTAATTCAAGGTGCTGGTGATAACATTTACAGCTCTAAAAAGCTTGGGACCTTGATATTTGAATGAAGGCCTCTCTGTATATGTGCAGGCTCAGCAGACTACTTGGCTTTGGACTGAGGGGAGGGGGCGTTCTTTTTAAAAAAAAATTAGTTAAAAAATGTAAAAACACATAAAATACATAAAATCAAGATAATTGGAAACACACAGAACACAACACCTAATTGTTTACTAATTATTAAACATTCTAATTAATCTGGGTGATGTTGGAAAGTGTTGCATTCTGTCTGTTTCTTACCAGTGGGGAGTTGTTCTTAAGGGGAATTGTCAATTTCAGCTTTTATAAACATAATAAAAGTTTTGAGCCAGACATGTCTAGTATTGGTGTTTTGAGACTGGCCTCTAATTGGTCTGAGTTATAGGGCAGAGGTGGATCTCCCATGGGTCCAGTTTCCAGTTATTTTTTGTGACCATTGCGGTATGAGATTTCTGATCTTCTGTGCACACAACCGGATGGAACTGGCAAGAAACTCCAGCAGCTGCCCTTGCTGTGCACATCAACACTAAGCCTACACTGCATTGGATTATGGCTGCTCATTATGGGAGATTGTGGAGTTTGTGGAGACAGCTGGCCTGCTGGACCTTCTGCATCAGAGTGGGGTGATGAGACAGGTTATGGGCAGTTCAAATAGAAGGAACAAGACCTATTTTGAGGCCACATTTAGGTGTCGAAAAAAATGAGTTCATCAGGACCTCTACATAGTGCAGGACTAAATTCAGGGGGGTGGAGAAGGACTTTTGAGACACTGGAGGTCTGCAGTGGGGAGAACTCACCTTTTCCCCTATCACTGGACAAGATTCTGCCATCAAATGCATGCCTTATGGCGCCAAGCCCAGAAACCAAGTTGGCAGGAAAGATGCTCATTAAGACAGTGAATGCCAGTGTTACAGCCTAGCGCACCCCCCCAATTGGCATGGTTTAATTGGCAATATTTAATTGGCACTACATTAATTGGCGTTGACATAAATAAAACCTGAAGTGACTGGAAGGCCAAGCTGGAAAGAGGCAGATTACTTACCATAAATGTGACATAGTAAGGCAGGTCAGCCACACCCCTCCTAGGCAAACACTGAAGTCATTGTCAGGCTAATTGTGTGACTGCTCTAGAGGAAATAGGCTTATGCTAAAGAGCTGGACATCTCAGAGCAGAAAGGGAAAATCCCCATGGTCTCAGCTCTGATCCCTCACACCTGGACGTTGTCTTCCCAAACTCTCCACAATACTGGGCTACTACAACAGCCATTACCCTTTTGTCACCTAAACACTAAAACCATTAACTCTGTCCGATCATTGTTTGTGTTGCAACTCCCATTGTCCAATTGGCTGGGAGAGTGATTCATACCCATACCTGCGGGATATTTTGAGGGTATAAGAACCCACAATTTTGAGCAGTTGAATGTAGCCTCTCGACTTCTTGAACGCCATGCTGTCTGTTTGATTCCCGAATGAGAACTGTCCTTAGGTGCCTACCTAAGCCATTGTCACTGCTTTCCTCACTGTTATCCAGACCAGTAAAAATCGCCTCAACCCTGAAAGTCCTCTATTTTCATTTTCCTCCCTTTATCTTCAGCTAATCCTTGTGTACATGTGTGAATGTCTGGATCTTTTGCATGCTTGTGTGAATTCCTTACAATAAAAACACATTTTATTTTACATTTGGAATCACTGACTGGTTCTTTTCTGCAAGGGTCCCATAAACATCACTGGTAAATCTCATTAAGTTACCCTTCTCTTGCAGGCCTCCTGATTTTTGAGCTAATTAATTCCCCATTGTCATGTGGAGGTACTGACATCATGGGTGGACCTCTGAGTCACCCACATTTTGGGGTAACACCTTCCTATTGTCAAAAACTTTCCCAAAAAAAAAAAAGCATGTGAGGCATCAGAAAACATATTAGCTAAATACCTAAATACTATCCATTGCCTACTATGACCATGTCAGGATGGAGACTGAGTGGATTGAGCAATCCCACATGAAGTGCACTGCTCTCCATGCAGCCTGAATGGACATGCCCCAATGGACATGCTGTGTGGATTGCTCCTTCCCAAATCCCCAAATTAAACAATTTACCTCCTGTATTTTATGCGTCTCTTCACAGGAGTGCCTGGACAGAGTGAAGTCACAGAAGGTGAGGCTTGCAGGTGGACAATCTGGCCAGTTGGTCCACCAAAGTAAGAGGAGGATGAAGACTACACAAAGGACTTGAAGAGATGTACATCAGGGCCAGCTTCAGGTGCAAAAGAGGTGTGGAAGGGCACAAGACCCTGAGCGATCCCCCTTTTGGGGTTGGTGGGCATTGCAGTCCAGGTTGGTCATCCCAGTGAGCATGGCGCATGGACCACAGCTCCCAAAAACCTTCAAACTAAACATGTTTCTAAAGAGCATATATGTTTGTGAACAACATTACCTAAAGAAGGGAGAATGCCATCACTTCCTGCCCTGGAGAGCAAAGTGGATGTCATCATCTATGATGGCCATTCACACAGGCGGTGGACTCTTATTTCAAAGTACTCAAAACCTAATAACATGGTCCTTTTGTGTATATATGTTTCTTCAAGGAACAGCTAGTTAAGTGGGGGAAAGCCCATTACTCTCTGCCCCAAAGAGGGCACACCGGCAGTCTGATCTAACACGTTGTCTCAGAATTGGAGGAGGAGACCAGAGTCATAACCATGCTTCATGCTTGATATGCTTCACCTACAACCACAGCTGCTACATGAGAGAGGATGCTAATTTGGTGGACCCCAAATTACAGAAGGAACAATAGCCCTGGTTGGTTGTGATATGGGGGGAGGGGCAGGGTTGATGCATCACAGCTAAGTCCTATTTTGATTCCTGCTTCTCCTGTTATTTTCTCGCCTTCAGCACTAAGGAAGTTGGTGCTGCCATTTCCATTCTAAGCAGGGAGAAGGCATCAAGGAGAAAGGGGAGTGTCCAGGGCTTCTCATGAGCCTTCTCACACAACTCATCAGCAGAGGAAAGCAGGTGAGGTATTACTACAAAACAGTTTTTCACCATGTCATGTGAGATGCTCCTGTTTCATGGAGGAAAGGTACTGCCAATGGCATTGGGTGTAGTGCCCTTTCACATACCTGCACAAGGCTGAAAGCATTGTTTGTTTGGGACCACAGCCCATGCTGAGGGCTACACCCACGCTCAATTAACCAACCTTTGGCAACTCCTCTTTCTGCTGCAGCAGAAAGTGATGTGACAGCACAGCTGTCACATCACAAAGTGTTCCTGGAGAGGCTGAAGCCACGTGTTGCTCATCTGGAGAGGCCACTGCTGGAGTGGCTGGACCAACAATGATTGTGCACTAATGCTGTAAATATTTAAGCTTTTTAACTCTTATTTCTGTTCCGCAAATAAGCACAGTTTGATTTGTTAACTCAGGCTGGCATCCTGTTTGACAGTTATGATGTCGTAAACTAGATGTGCAACCTCATAACTGTTTCATATTTACATTTCCAACTTATGGTGACTCCATCACAGGGTTTTCTTGGCAAGATTTGTTCAGAAGCTGAGAGAGTGTGACTTGCCCAACATCACCCAGTGGGTTTCCATGGCTGAGTGGGGATTTGAACCCTAGTTTCCAGAGTTGTGGTCAAGTCACTGCACCATGCTCAAGCCTACACCAAGCTCACTACACCAAGCTCAAATCACTACACCATGTTGGATCTCAGTAAGTAAGTTATTTTAGTCTAGCAGTTCATACAGTAATTACTCAAAAATGGAAAGACCAACACAATTTTATCTCTGGCATGAGAGGTTGTGGTTTCTTGTTCTCATAGAAAAACTGGCACAACATGCTTGCAACTCAAGAAGTGAACTCCTTGAGGACTTCTTTATTACAGTTTGATTTCCATTCATTTCTTTAATTAACAGAAACAGAGGCGATCTAGATCCACCTGGTTCACATGTCAGTCTTTTGAATGACATCTTGACTTGAAGGCTAAAAAAGGAAACGTGTATATATGCAGTTACTTCATGTTTTGTTAAGGAATGCTGACATGCTATAAATATTGTTTTGCTCTGTTGAATTTTTAAGCTATATTTCTTCCAATAATTTTTTAAAAAAAAACATTGAAAATTAGGGGTGATGAAAAGGGGAGGGGAGAAGGACATTGATGATTGGTGGCACTTGGAAGTCTTTCTACACACTCCCACAATCACTCCCAAGTCTTAAGGATGTGAGATTTTAAAAAAAAAAAAAAAAGAAAAAAATCAAAAAGAAAATTTAAAAGTAATCCAAAGTACGGGGGGTGGGGATGGCTTTACAAATGACTTGGTTGGGTAGGGATGAAAACTGCTAGAAAATTGCTTTAGATCAGCACAGCTACCCCACATTCGGACTCTCTGTAGTGGTGTTGCTATAGCCATTGTCCTGGCTGAGGGTCTGCCTTTCAAAGTCCACCAGTACATTGCTAATGTTGGCCCAATTTTGGTCATATTAGTTCCCAGATTCTGCCACCCTCACTGATTGTCTTCCATGGTGGATCTCAGGCCTTCTAACTCAGGATTTGGTTGTCCTCTCCCATCCAGAATGATTTCTTCCCTGTACCTTGACATTACAAGGTAATAGCTGCAAGGTTCTGGTCTGGTAAAGGGGGTTATTTAAAACCATCTCAACATCCCAAAGATTGTCCACCAAAAGCTCTTGAAAATGGGCTACCCTGTAAAATTGTGAGCTTCTTCACTGGAGATTTTTATTTTATTTTTATTTTTTTAATATTTTTATTAAACAACATCTATTAATTCACAATGCACCTTTGAATTATCAAATTTACAATATAAAAACAAGCTTACATATCGTGTATTTCATATAATCTGTACAATTCTCATATAACTTCCTCTCACCTCTCAATAGAACTTCTATTTTTCTAACCTATCGTGATCTCAATAACCATATGTACTCCAATGTAGACCAGCTTCTTTCAACTACGTATATATAATACAAATATATGTATATGTATATGTATATATACAAATATGTATATAAAATACAAATCCAATTCAAATCAAATCAGCATACACTTGTTCCACAATTCTTCCCTATTCATTCTCTATATCCAATTTTCCTTTTATCACTGTCTTAATTGATCTCAAATTCTCCAATTTTTTTATCTGTTTTTTATCTTGCAGATTAAGTGTAAGATCTTCTAAAATGATAAATTCTAAAACTTTTTGTAACCATTCTTGTATATCCGGTATTTCCTCTTTTTTCCAGTATCTTGCATACACAATCCTGGCTGCTGAGACCATATACAGAATTATATATTCATATCTAGAGTATTTCTTATCAATCTGGTGCAGCATGTTCAAGAGATATATTTCAGGTGTCATAGGCATCTCTATTTTCAAGATTTCTATCATTAGTCTGTGAATGTTTCTCCAGTAAACTTTTGCTTTTAGACATTTCCACCACATATGATAGAAAGTTCCAGTATCTCGTGAACATTTCCAACATGTTTTATTCTCTAATTTGTATATATTTGCCAATTTCGATGGATCTAAATACCATCTATGAAACATTTTGATGTAATTTTCTTTTAAATTCTGGGCTAGAGTAAATTTTTGTGTAATAGCCCAGCTTTTTTCCCAATGTTCTAAGTTTATTGCATGACCAATATTCTGCGCCCAAACAATCATAGATTCTTTGACTTTCTCTGTTTCTAATTCCATATCTAGAAGGTATCTATAGAGATGTGATGTTAAATGTTCTCTTTTCTCAAATATTATTTTCTCCCATTCGTTCAATTGTGAGTTTGTCTCGATTCCTTCTATTTTTAAATCCATTTTAAATCTTTCTTTTAGTTGCATGTATAGGAACCATTGACAATCCCAACCTTCTTCAATCAATTCTTCTCTAGTCTTAATTCTTTGGTTTCCTTTGGTATCTATGATTATTAGGTCTCTATATGTGAGCCATCCTCTGGATTTTTGTTTCGATCTCCCCATCAGCGCCTCTTGAGGTGAAATCCACAATGGCATTTTCGAATATATTTTCTTTCTCCAATATCTCCAAATTCCGAATAATGGCTTCCTTATATAATGATTAAGGAATTCTTTATCAACCTTTGTTTTATGGTACCAAAGGTAACCATGCCATCCGAATCTCAAATTTGGGCCTTCAAGATTCAAAGTTCTCTCATTCTTCAGTTCTAACCAATCCTTAATCCAATTCATTCCATTTGCAAAAAAGTATAGTCTTAGATCTGGAACATTACAGCCGCCTCTTTCTTTTCTATCTGTTAATATTTTCCATTTAATTCTTGGTTTTTTAGCCGCCCATATAAATTTCGATAAATCTTGTCTCCATTCTTTAAAGTACTTGAAATTAGTAATAATTGGGAGATTCTGAAATAAATAATTTATCTTTGGAAGAACCATCATTTTAATTGATGCCATTCTGCCCAGTAATGAAAGGTTCAGTTTTGACCAATTTTGCAGTTCTCTTCTAATCTCTCCCCATTTCTTGACATAATTGTTCTCAAATAGTGCATTATTTTGTTTAGAGATTATAACTCCTAGGTAATTAATCTTCTTCTCTTCTTTAATACCCGTTCTTTTTTCTATTAATTCTATTTCTTCCTTTCTCATATTTTTGGATATAAACTTTGTTTTCTCTTTATTAATTTTAAACCCCGCAATTTTTCCAAATTCTTCGCAAATCTCTAAAAATTTTGAAATACTCGATTCCGGATCTTCTAGAAATACTACCAAATCGTCAGCATATGCCTTTAATTTGTAGTTATCTCCTTTTATTTAGGTCCCTTGATCATGTCGTCTCTTCTTATCTTCCTTAATAAAACTTCAAGCACCATAATGAATAATAAAGGGGAGAGTGGGCAACCTTGCCGAGTACCTTTCGTTATATTTATCGGATCCGCCTTATCTCCGTTTATTACTAGTTGGGCTCTACAATCAAGATATAATTGTTTTATCCAAGTTATGAACTCTTCGCCGCATTCAAGCTTTTTTAACAGTTTGAAGAGAAATTCATGATCCACGTTATCAAAAGCCTTTTCTGCGTCCACGAAGACCATCATGCATTTTTTCTCGTTATGTTTTTCATAGAATTCCAACATATTGATCACCGTCCTGATATTGTCTCTAATATATCTCTTGGGTAAGAATCCGCTCTGGTCTTCATGGATCATTTCCTGTAATATAATTTTTAATCTATTCGCAAGTATTTTTGTGAAGATTTTGTAGTCTATATTTAATAGCGATATCGGCCTATAACTATTTGGATTTGTCGAATCTTTTCCCTCCTTTAATATTAAAGTAATGTTTGCTTCTTTCCAAGAGTCCGGTTTACCATATTTCGTCATCTCATTAAACATCTTCCTCATCGGTTCTCTTAATTCTTCTTGTAATTCTTTATAGTACAATCCAGTAAACCCATCCGGACCTGGAGCTTTCCCAATCTTGATATCTTTTATAGCATTTATTACTTCCATGTATGTAATCTCTGCGTTTAAATTCTTCCTTTGCTCTTCTGTCATCCTTATCAAATCTTGATTGTTTAGATATTCTTCTATTTTCATCATTCTATTACTTTTTATCTGTTTCTGATAAAGTTCTTTAAAATGTTTCCTGAATACTTTCAGTATAGTTTTCTCATCTGATGTTATCTCATCATTTTTTTTTCTCACTTGCAAGATTAAATTTCTTTCTCTTCTTTTCCGCAACTTATACGCCAACCATCTTCCCGGTTTGTCAGCGTTTTCAAAATTTTTCTGTTTAAGCGTGCGCAATTTTTTCTCGATCTCAATCAAATTCTCTGCTTGTAATTCCATTTGTAATTCTTTATGTTCTTTTCTTATCTTTTTGTTCTCTGGATTCTTTCTTAATTCTTCCTCTAAATCTTTGATTCTTGATTCCAAATTTGTTATCTTCTCCTCTCTTTTCTCCTCCACTCCGAATTCCACATTATCAACAAGCCTCTCATTACAGCTTTCCCTGCATCCCAGACCGTCTTTGCTGCTATTCCATCTTTATCATTCTCTGAAAAGTAATACTTCAGTGCTTCTTTGACTTTTTTCAAATAATCTGAGTTTCTTAAGAGAAAGTCATTGACACGCCAATTACTATATTTGGTCTTCTTTTTACAATTTAACTCTAATTGAATGGGATTGTGATCAGACCAAATTCTTGGAAGTATTTCCATATCTTTGACTAATGAATATAAAGTTTTCGAAATCCAAAACATGTCAATTCTGGACATACTTTTATGACTATCAGAGTAGAATGTAAAGCCACCTTTTCCATATTTGTTTCTCCAAACATCCATCATCGATAAGTCTTCCATCAAATTGAAAAAAGTTTTGGCAACCTACCCTGTTTCTTTTTTCTCCTTGATGTCGTTGTTCTGTCTGTCATGGGATCCACCACTCCATTCATATCCCCCATTAATAGAATATTATCTTGATTTCTATCTTCAGTATATCTGTGTATTTCTTCCTTTATTTTATCGTAAAGTTTACTTTTGTTCTCTAATGGTGAGTATATTCCAATTAATAGAAGTTTTCTCTCAGGGATTTGAATTTCCACGCCGACATAGTGTCCTTCTTTATCTAAAAATACTTCTTGTGTTGGATATTTTGAATTTATGTACATTACCACTCCTCTTTTCTTTTTTCCATACGCAGAAATGAAGCACTGCCCTAATTTTGGGTTTTTCAAGTATTTAATATCTTTGTCTCTAATTCTAGTTTCTTGTAGACAAATTACATCAGCTTTCATTTTTTCAAGATGGTGGAAGATCTGTCTCACTTTGTAGCTCGAATTTAAGCCTTTCACATTCCAGGAAACGCACTTTAAAGCCATTTTTTCAGTTCTCTTCTGCAGTTATTTTATCATCTATCTCCAGCTCAATTGGTCTTGTTCTTGTTCATGTTCAGACTCATTCTCCAATTCTTCATCTAATTCTTCTCCCTCTTTGTTTTTTTGCGTCGCTTCTGATGTTTCTTGTTTTTTATACAGTGTCTTCTTCTTGTATCCTTTTAATTCATCTATCAGACCATCCACTTGGTCCGTCGTTGTGCATTTATATCTTTTGAAATTCCAAGTAAAAGAAAGTCCTTCTGTGCGCTCCCATCTGTATCTAATGTTATTCTTCTGTAAATAAGTTGTCAGATTCCTGTATTCTTGTCTCTTTTTTAACGTCTGGAATGGCACATCTTTAAAAATCTTCAATTCAATATCATCCACAATGAATTTTTCATCATAATTTCTTGAGAGTATTTTCTCTTTCATCTTTGTTCTAATAAAACAAATTAGGATATCTCTTGGAAGGTTCTTTTCCTTCGCCATTTTTGAGTTGATACGAAATATCTTATCGATTTCTTGTTCCATTCTTTCCTCCGTCACTTCCATATATATGGCTAATTCCGGAATAAGACGTTCATAAAGATTTTCAGCTGGGCATTCTGTCAATCCTCTGATTTTCAAGCATCTGTCTCTGTATCTCAACTCTTGAATTTCTATTTCCTTATCTTGTCTTTTAAATCCCTTCATTTCCTTCTCCTCCACTTCCATTTTAGACAGCCTTTCTTCAACTTGTTTTACTTCATTCTGCGTTGCTTTCATCTCTTTATTCATTTTTTCCATCTTTTTATTAATACTTTCCATCTCTTTTTTAATGTCCATTTTTATTTCATTTCTCGTATCTTTCAGTTCTTGTCTTATTTCTTGTTTAAAATTTATCAATTCTTCTAATATTTTTTCAATCCCTCCTGCTTGTGAAGATTGTTCCACAGAACCTCTTCTTTCTAGTGTTAGCTGAGTTTGGGTTGTGGTCTTTTTTCTTGTAGCCATTATCAACAATTATTAAAGTTCAATTACAGATATCTCAAGACAAATTATGACTTTCTAAACCAAACTAAGATTCTTATAATAACTTATAATAATTCTTAGAATAACTTCTCAACAATTATGATCAATTTTCAAATTACATTAGCAATTTCACACTTATCTCTAACCTGAACTTATATTTTTCTATTCTTATTCACCACCTTTAAGCAAAACCAGTGAGTATCAAGCAATATCTCAAAATGTCAGTAAGTATCAATAAGTATCAATACTATATTCTGTAAATATGTATAATACTATATTCTTATCAATAATATTAGTGCTATCTGGTTTTTATCAACCTGACTTCTTAATATTTTCTTATTCAGATATTTTAATGCTTCTATCGATATTCAAATTATCAGGTTATCAATTTTACATCAAATAGAAAGAGTATGGTAATATAATAATCCAACAATAACAGGAAGAGCACTCTTCAAGTCAGGAGAGAATTAGAAAGAAAGAGGGAAGAAAGAAAAAAAAACACCCCTTACTGCCCTGCTTCATAAAAAGAACAGGTTTTTAGTTTGGCCACAAGGTGGTGCTGCTTAACTACATTCCAAACACAATTTACCAGTCCAAATATTATCTCGTCTTCGCCCAGCTGAGGATAATTTGTTTATCTTAACACTCTCCCCCAAGGTCAAGTTGTTTCAGCCCTTCTACTCAAAATGTTCTTTTCAAAAGTACTCTCTCTTCCCCCTTTACTTTTATAAATGCAATCTGAATTTATCTTTCAGGCTTATTACCCTTTGTTTATTACACTGTCCTCAAGCACTGTTATACTGTAAATTAAAGATATATATCAATCGTCTTCAAAACCCCCTTGATAAATGATTTAATTTTTATGATGACTTTATGTGTTTCCACACTCTCAAATCCTTCTACGATTTTCTTATTTTCACTCTATCCCAGTCACAGTCCTTCTCCACTCCTCCGGTCTTCGATCCTCACCACACTCCCCACTCTTTTCTCCGCCGCCTCTTCACTTCTCTCTCACACACTCACCACCTTCACCTCAGCACCTTTTAATCCGTCTTCTTCTCTCCAAGTCCTTTCTACTTTCAAACACCGTCCTTTCTTTCACTTTCCTGTGTTCTCAGTCCGGACTCGCCGCTTCGCCCTACCCCTCAACCTCCAACTCTGTCTCCGTTTCTACTGCCGCCGCCGCTCCTCTTCGCTCCTCTTCAGCTGCTCACCGCTTGCATCGCCGGATCAAGACACACCGCTTTTCTCTTCTCCACAATCTCCGTCTCCGTCTCCGAGTCCAGCTCCTTCCAACTCTGCCCGTCTCTCTGCCGATCCTCCCCTCTCCACCACAGCCGCCGCTTCTTCCCTCCCTTCAAACTCCAACTCCGTCCCCCGTTCAACTCCGTCTCTATCTTGCTGCCGCTCTCCACTTCACTCTGCACTCTGTCTTTCTCAGCCACGTCCCGCCATTTCTCCTCAGTTCTTGACTAAATGTTTTCACCAATAAAAGTTCACAGTTCTTCTCTACTGATATTTTACAGTTATCTCCCCCAAAAAAAGAGATCAACTAAACATAAAATCCACTTTTTCTCTTAATCCAATCTTTCAAGATTCTTTCTTCTCGCTTACCTTCCTTCTTTCTTTTTTAAGCACAGTCTGTATTGATGAGATCTCAATTAGGTTCTTTTGAAAGGTAAGTTTGTTTCTTTGTTGATCGCAGCTACTTGCTATTTATTTTAAAAAGGCTATCGGCGTCCCTTCGCTGTGTTGCAGCTACCCAGCGTGGTTGTGGTTCCTTTCGGCTCTCACTTGTCTTCGTCTCCCGACCTAGAAGAATAATCTCTCCTAAAGTCTTCAGAAGGCAAGTTATCAAGCCCCCTTCAGGACCCTCTGAACTCCCTTTACCAGGGGAGTATTTGATCGGCTCTTGTATATTTCTTCAGAGCCAATTCCGCCTCGCTGGGTGATCGTGTATCGGCAGGTTTGCCTTTACACAACCGCTCGGTCCGCCATCATACCCGGAAGTCCCCTTCACTGGAGATTTTTAAACAGAATCTGTATTGACCATCCATCAGACAGATTTTAGATCTGGATTTTATGCATTAGCAAGAAGTTGGGCTGGATAAACTTTGAATAACCCTCGAATAACCAAGAACTACTTAGTTCTGTGAAATGGACTGGGTCATGCTACAGAGACACACTTTCCAACTGTGCCAGCTTAGATTAATCCCCAGTTGTCCCAATTTTTCAGCTGTTTTCAAAATGTCCCAATTTCTTTCTCCTGCTCCCACTTTCTCCTTTTGCCCTCTTACTTCAGTTACTGTAAATCAATTTCAAAGTGTGAAAGTAATTTACAGCCAATCAACTGTCATGTCCTGGATAACTTGAACTCCACAAGCTTCACTCAGAGTTAAACAGCAGTGTTTATTTGTAGCAACTGCCAACAACACAGCACACTTCATTCAAAGTTGCTGAGACTAAAGCATACATGGTGTTTACAGGTTTTACACTTGTCATACAAATTAAAGCACACAATGCTGAGACTGGAGAGAATCAGAAATCTCACACATCTCACCATGTTAGACATTTTCTCAGGCTCTCAGTTGTTTACACATCTTTCATCCTTGAGGCAGAAACATGTTTATGTATCCTTATCTTTGGGCATTGCCAGTTCTGGTAACACCCTTTTAACACTTTTGTCGTCCCCCCACTTCTGATCTTCTCCCCCTTGAACAGATGCCCTGTAGCAGTGAGCAATAAAGCAATTAACCATTTGATACCCTGGAATACATCAGCAAGCTACAATTGGATACATAGTTGCAATCAACAATAGGCATCTGATACTTTGCAGTGCTGTAACAGCCTTTTGCAATGTCTAAGCTGGCAGATCTATCCTAATACATATTCCAGTACAAATACTTAAGACAGGAGCTATGCATCGTGACATTAACGTAGCAGAGGAGAGAGGAAATGCAGGGTGGAATCTTTCCTTTCCCCTTAGGTGCAGCAAACCCAAATGGCTGCAGCCTCTACTAGCTTGTATGTTCTTCCTCACTGATAACTTTTTCCATCTTTATGACACTCGGAGGTTGCTTGGCCAGCTGTGTCCCAGTTTTCATCTGTGAAATATTGGGGGGTATGCAGAGATGGTTCTGATGCTGAAATGCCACCCTCTTTTCAGCCTACTTTCCTATTCAATTTCCTTTGGGACCTTGGCTTTGAACAAGTCCAGCACGCTAGACTAAGGCCATTTCCGCACTAGACTGTTGTAGCGCTATTATTCCACTTGCAACATCCTATGGAATCCTGGGGTTCGCCATTTCGGAAGGGGCCAGGTGGCCCCTCCCGAAACTGCAACCCCCAGAATTCCATAGGATGTTGCAAGTGGAATCTTTGCACTATAACAGTCTAGTGTGGAAATGGCCTAAGGATGGACAAAATACAGTATGTGATCAACATATGGCCCCTCAAGGTCCTGCACATCTTCTCCCCAACACTAATTCTCATATTGAAAGGAATACTAGGCTTATCATGAAATGGTCTTCTTATTAGGAGGTAACAGAGTTTTGGAAGCTCTAATCTTAGCACAGTGAAAACAGCTGCTACAGACAAACAGCCTGAGTAAGTTACTGATTGTATATGCCTCTGAGCATGTGTGATGGAAAGCTTGGAAAAAATTCACTTTGAAACCAAAATTACCAGAATCCCCCTTGCCAATGTCCTTGCTGGTTGGAGGATTCTGGGCATTACAGTCCCAGAAAGGAAATTTTCCAAGATTTTTGCCATTTATTCTGGATCTCCTCTAGCTTCAATGTCTGGACTGGCATAATCTTCTTTGCTCACCCTTTTGCAATTTCCTTCACAAAAAGGAGGACTAGAAAACTCAGTATATATATTTTTTTTTTTAAAAAAATGAATTTTGGTCAGATTATCCATCTGTGTGCCTCAACCTAATTAATTCACTGCTGTGCAGAACAATCAACAACACTGAAGATCACATCTATGTTTTTTTCTGGCGGGCCAAGGCATCAACTTATCTACCTTTTCTAAGACTTGGGCCAGCCCCTTATTCCAACCTGTTTGTATGTCATACCTTCTTTTTGAACCCCTTTGGGTTCCCTCTCTCCACCGCTTGCGCCATAAATCATTCATTTTTGTTTGCCGTTCTTAATCAAAGGTCAAGGCAAAGAACTTTAATTACATTGATGCTATTTTCTGTTTAAAAACACACCATCCTCTCGAACGTCAACCTGTGTGTTTTTGGAAGGGTTTTTTCCAGCAGTGACTCAGCAGTGGAGGACAGAAGGTGAGGAAGCCAGTCTGCAGTGCAGAGCCCAAATGGAGCTGCTAGCAGTGGTTGTGTTTCTTACAGCCCTGCTGTGCTGTAACACTGAAAGCCCACCTGCCTTAGTTCCTGCTGACTGCAATGATGCACAAATAGAAAAAGATGCAGGGGTGGCTCTTGACTTGATCAACAAGCATCGCAGGGATGGCTATATTTTTAATCTGCTGCGTGTTGCTGATGCTTATGTACAACATTTGGTAAGTAGCATTGCTGTAACTGGCTTACTGGATAAGTGTATCTTCGAATTCCAGAAAATGAACTGTTGGCTTAACAAAGCCTCATTATTGGATTACTCCCCTAGTGTTCAGCTTACTTATCCTATGCAGAGTTTTCAGCTAAAGTGCGTAAGTGTTTACACAATATTTATATTATACAATCAAAGGAGCATGCAACTCCCTTGTTGTAATAATTCCACCGGCTGCTGGTCTATCTCTTGGCACAATTCAAAGCCCTAAACAGGCTATCTGAAAGACTGTTTTGTCCCATATGAGCCTGACTCCATCTTGAGAGCTTCTGTGGAGGCCCTTCTCTCTGTCCCAACACCTTCACAAGTACCTCGGTTGGAAACATAGTAGAGGACCTTCTTGGTGGTTGCTCCCAGACTCTGGAACTCCCTTCCTAGAAAAGTTAGACTGATGCCCTCCTTGCTATTCTTTCATAGGCAGATGAAGACCTTTCTCTTTCAGCAGGCCTTTGAGAGCTGATTGCTAAGGATGGAAAGGGCTTTTCATGTGCTATGTTGTTTGTATTTGACATTAATGATTTGATTTTAACTGGTTTTTAGTTTATTGATAGCATAATTAGATTGTACACTTTTTGTATAATGTACTTTTTTTTTTTAGCTGTATCCATTTTACTTTTGTAAACCACCTTAAGTCCCAGACTAGGCAAACGTCAGGATATAAATAAATACCATTGTCGTCATCGTCATCATCACGTGAGGAAAGGTTAGTGAACATGTGGCCCTCCAGTTGTTGTTGGATGGCATCTCCATCAAGTATGACAGTGTAACATCTCATCTAGGATGGATGGGAACTGATGTGCAACAGCATCTGGAAGCTCACAGGTTCACCATTCTTCATCCAAGGGGTTCACCATAAGGAAATTTAGTATGCTTAGAGTGCCCTTAGATATCTCATATTGTTATGACTTGCAAAGGGGAAAACTTCAATTTTGGGTTTTGAAGATTAGTGGCCTGTAATTATGATACCAGAAGAGCCTATGCAAGTTTATAAAATGTTGAGGAAGCACATGTTATAAAATGTAATATTGAAATCATGTATATGTATGTATGTATTTCAGCCCCCTCTTTTCAGCCCCCCTCTCCCCTTTTTTAGTTTAGTTTTGTCTTTTGACTTTTTAGAACAGGTTGCTTTTTGTTAGTATGGTTTTGCTAATGTTATTCGTTATAGTGTACATGATGTACTGTTTATGGTTTTAAAACAGTCAGGGCTGTCCGGCAGTGGAATATGCTGCCTTGGAGTGTAGTGGAGTCTCCTTCCTTGGAGGTTTTTAAGCAGAGGCTTGATGGCCATCTGTCGGGAGTGCTTTGAGGCTGTTCCTGCATGGCAGGGGGTTGGACTGGATGGCCTGTGTGGTCTCTTCCAACTCTGAATTTCTATGATTCTATGATTCTATGAAAATTGTTATCTCAATAAAAATATTTTTTTAAAAGAATAATATTAATTATTGACTCAATGAGCCTATAATTTCAAGGTCTATGATGCTCCTGTCCCAACAGTCTTCATTGGTGTGGATGCTTTCATGAACCCATTTTGTCACATGAATATTGACAGGAAACTTCACTTTCAGAAATGTCTATTGAGCTCCTCCAGATGCTGCAAGATGTGTCAGGAGGTTGCAGTACTTGTGGCTGGAGTTCTCAGGGTTTTCTCTCTCTCTTTGAGAAATCCAGACAACCTACGTATTGTCCCAGACCATTTTCTGCCAATTGCTGGCACTACCTGCAACATTTTGTTCCCGCTCTGGAATGGGTTCCACTGCATCAATGAAATTGCACTTCTGCAATACAGAGTGTGTGTGTGTGTGTGTGTGTGTGTATAAAATATTTCATACTGCAAAAGTGCTATTTCACTGATACACACACACACAGATATATATGTGTGTGTGTGTGTGTATGTAGATAGATAGATAGAGATATATATATAAATATTCTGTATTGCAAAAGTGCAATTTCATTGATTCATTCATATGAAAACACAAAGAAAAAATAAAAACATATATGTCTGTCTATAAATTACATAATATAAAATCATTAATAAATATTTGAAATTGTATTCTTCTGAATTCAGCATATTGTAAATGGAAAAACTGTACACTGTAAATGGAAAAATAGTCTCATTCAAGTTGGTTTTGACCTACAGCTCAATGTAGTCTCATCACTATTCGGTAAGCATTAAATTAATTTACATTTGAATTATTTTTATTTTAGATTTACCAACTCTTCTACTCTAGACCAAGCTTTCAAGTTTCCATTATAAATCATCTACTGTAAACGTTGCACTTCCCACTTCCCTTTGTTGGATTTATTTCTATAATTTTTTAATGTTTCTGCTATTATCTCACCATTATTATTATTTTTTGGAACATTGATTTTCTGCTTATTTATGTCTAAGTATTATAACTCTAAGACTATTTTTTTAAAAAACACAGAAAGGAGAAAAATTGCCCTTGAAACTACAGGACAACCTCAACAAACCATATTCTGTTTTGTTGTGCTGTGTTTTTTTAAAAAAATATTTGGAAAACCCTGGTGCAGATCACTACAAATAGCCCCCCAAAAGAACTGGACAATTGGAGAGGACAATAACCAGCAAAACATAGCAAAAACAAGAACTCACATCTCTTTAGGTCAGTGGTTCTCAACCTGGGGGTCGGGACCCCTTTGGGTGTTGAACAACCATTTCACAGGGGTCGCCGCTCCTCAATCCTGCCCCCCCCTTTTAAAAGAAGGTGGCCTCACAGCCAATGGGAGCAGTGCTTCTGAGACCCCTGCGCTAGGGTTCAAACTGCAAACCCCAGGATTCCATAGGATGGTGAAAGTGGAATCATAGCGCTATAACAGTCTAGTGCAGAAATAGCCAGGATGACTTTCTCCTCTCGCTGTTGTTGTGCGTGGGCCCTTGGCGCTTGCCACACGCACGTGTTGTGTTCTTCGCCCTGACTGTCTTGCATTCCTCGCTTTTTGTATGTTCAGCATCCGCACTCCCTTTAAGGGAGGGAGGGAGGGAAAGAAAACGCGTCTGCTTATGCCGCCGCCATCTTTCCTCTCTCCTTGTCCTTTCCTCCCTGCGCCTCGTGTAAAATGTGGGCTGTTTTGGCATTGCCTTTGGGAGTGACTGGCTTTTTGAACTGTGGAAACCCAACATTCAGAACTAGAACTACTGCCTGAATTCTGGCATTGATGGACGCTTTCTGTGCTTAAAAAAGGGGGGAGGGTTACCGGTTTTTAGGCATTAGAAGTCTATCCAGAGCAGTGATGTAGGGCAGTGTTTCCAATCTATTTGATGTTGGAACTAACTAACTAACTAAATAACAAACAAACAAACAAACAAACAAATAAATAAATAAATAAAAACGAAAATGATTTTATGGTTGGGGGTCACCACAACACGAGGAACTGTATTAAGGGGTCGCAGCATTAGGAAGGTTGAGAACCACTGCTTTAGGCCAATCCGTACGAGCCTTCTGTGTGTCTTTTGTTCACAGTGAAGCAGCCACTAGCACAGCATAAGCTGACAATGCAAAACCTTACTTGCAAAAATATTAATTTACTAGAAGCCTGAAGCCAAATAATTGGTTAGTCAGTTCAACTCAGTATGTGGTATTCTGTTTCTCAGCCCATAGCTTCCTCATTTCCCCTTCTTCTTTAACAAGGTCAACTCTAAAGAAACTTTCAGAAGACCGCAGGGACAGCTGCGCCTACGGCAAACCTCACATCTTTCCTACGAGACAAAAGATT
Source organism: Ctenosaura bakeri (assembly GCA_948474755.1). Lineage (NCBI taxonomy): Eukaryota > Metazoa > Chordata > Lepidosauria > Squamata > Iguanidae > Ctenosaura > Ctenosaura bakeri. Next base: position 43,424 of record CAOLHI010005088.1, read on the forward strand.
CTGATCTTCACATCAAACAATAATTTAGAGAATAAAAGCAGTTAATACCGTTAACAGTTTAGTTACTTTTTACCCAGGTGTAATATCTCTGTTATTCAGAGAATCAACAAAGCTGAGATTGTTTTTTTTAATACTTTTTTTGCTCTTTTTCAATAGCTGTGCCAGTTACACAGTATTTGAGGAATTTCGTTTCCTCAGAATGGCTAAATTGTCCATACATCCAGTATATCCAGTAATGACAACAGATCCATCATCTGGAAGAAGTTCTCGGGCAACTTTCCATTATTTTTTTTTACTAGTCTAGTACCTGATCTCTCTTCCATTGGATTAAAGACGCCGTTCAAATCACCCAAAATTATTATGTTCTCATAAGTATTTTCATTCACACATTCTGCAATTTGCTTCCTACTTTTTTTTAAAAAAATTCCCTTTTTGTTCAGTCGGTGCGTAAATTCCAACTACTAATGTTTTAAGATCACCCATATTAACTTCAAACATTAAGCAGTATCCAACAGGGTTTGAGAAGATTTCATTGACTAAATAGTTATTTTTTACGTAGATCACCACTCCCCGTTTTTTCTTCAGGTAAGAGGAGGCAAAACATTGTCCTAACTTCAGATTTTTTAAGTATTTATTGTCTTTCTGTGCAATGCGCATTTCTTGCAGAGAGATATCGTAATTAGTCTTTTCCAAGTAGTGAAATATATTTCTTCGTTTATATTGTGAATTTATTCCTTTGTATTCCAGGAGAATATTTTAAATTCGTTTTTTACCATTTCGGTTTTAACTTTAAATTTGTCCTACTCGCCTCTAATTCACCCAGTGGGTTTTCATGGCTGAGCAGAGATTTGAACCCTGTTCTCCCAGTGACGTAATCAAACATTCAACCCCCTATACCAAGCTGGATCCTTCTGACTAGTGTGGAGCACTCCATATTACAAAAGTAAATTCCAGCCTGAGCCAAAAAAGAGCTTAAAATATTGTAGAGCAGTGGTTTTTCACCTTTTCTTTACTGCAGACCCCATGTAAATATAATTTGTTCCCCAGGACCCCCAAGACTTAACACAAGATTTAAATATTTAAATTTAGGTGTAAATATTTATTTAAACATTCAAATATTTATTTATTTATTTATCTATGGAAGGCTTCTGGAGAAAAGGATTCAAATCCCCACTCAGATACTGGGTGACGTTGGGCATGTCATATTCTCTCAACATCAGGGCAAAGCACAGGCAAAACCCCTCTGAATAAATTCTTGCAGAAGAAAGAAAGAAAGAAAGAAAGAAAGAAAGAAAGAAAGAAAGAAAGAGATGTAAGAGGTTCACCTTAAGACTACCAAAAGCAAAAGGTATGTTGAATTGCTGCTGACAGGGGGAGGTTTTCTCTAGCCATCATTTCTCTCCCCTCTGAAAACTGACTTATGGTGACCCTATGGCTAGATTTGTAGCCTTTGCATTTCTCTGAGGCTGAGAGAATGTGACTTACCTGAGGTCACCCAGTGGGTTTCCATGGCCAAATGGGGATTCAAACTCTGGTCTCCACAGTCACAGTTTGAGCATATGCACACTTCTGCTGCCATGTCCCTTTCGTAAGGGACGTGGTTGTGTGTGTCCGTGTGTGTGTGTGTGTACAGGCACCAGAAATGCTCCCTCATTTGTAAATGAGGGAACAGTTTGGGTGCATGCACATATCTGCCAGTGTGTCCCTCAACACCTACACTCCCTGCTACCACATCCCTATTGCTGCCACTGCTGTCGGTGTCCAGCAGCAGGGCTTTGCAGACCCCCTGTGAGGGCTTCATGAGCCCTCAGGGGTCCTCAGACTGCAGGTCAAGAACCACTGCTCTAAAGGCACCAATTCCTTGGAAGCTAAGTAGGGTCAGCCCTGGTTAGTACTTGGAAGGGAGAGCACCAACGAACACCAGGTGCTGTAGGCAGTATTTCAGAGGAAGGAACTGGCAAAACTACCTCTGAGTATTCATTGTCTAAGAAAACCCTAGGAAACTCATGAGATCATTGACAGGCAGCCTTACACATACATGATTATTGTAAAGTTTGAAAAGTGAACTTCCAGTGAACATTTACATTTTTAACACAGGATGAAACTTGACCTGCGGTGTGCATGCTGGAACTGGGTCTGAAAAGCAGGGAGAGACCTTCCTGCCCTCCACAGGAAATCTTATAGGACACTGTAGATTTCTCTAAAGTATTCATCAGGACCAAGAATTTATCATCATATAGCAGGCCACATATATCTCATCTTGTCCTGTGTTGGCAACCAGCCAAGACTTTCAGCTGTCTAACCAGGCTGTTAACAGGAGCTAGCAAGCAAAGATTGTTTTAATCAGTCCAAGTTCTCAGCAGGTTTAGAGAAACAGAGTCCAAATTTTCTGTAAGTCCAAAGAGACTGTATCCAAGGGAAAATCCGTAGTCCAGGAGAGGATGAAGGGTTCTAGAAATGCAAACAAGGAATTCAGGAGTCAGCTGGGCTGCATCCACTGATGGAATCCATTGGCCACAACAGCTTCCTCCCATTCTGGCCGCTTGCTATATAGGCTCAGAGTCCTACCCAGCTGTGGCCTAATCAATGAGTCCTTCTTATATAAATACTTCCAGAGTCCTGCAATCTCCCTTTTCCACCTATGTTGGCTGCTGTAAGTACTGTTCCTCTCCTGTCTCTGGGTGTGGCTGTTGGGAAGGGTCCTGTCTGGGACTATTTCCGCACTAGCCTGTTATAGCGCTATGATTCCACTTTCAACATCCTGTGGAATCCTGGGGTTTGCAGTTTCGGGAGGGGCCAGCCAGCCCCTCCCGAAACTGCAAACCCCAGGATTCCATAGGATGTTGAAAGTGGAATCATAGCGCTATAATAGGCTAGTGCGGAAATGACCTGGGTCTTGGGACAGGGCCATGACACACCTCATAGAAGTGACATGAATCTCCAGTGCTTGATTTCTAACAAAACCAAATGCTAAATAAGCTTTAGAACTCCTGAGATGTCTCACCTTTTTGATGTACACATGCCTTATTTGTTTTAATTTTCTATTTGGGAAAATGTCTCTTTCTTCACCTCAACTACCTATGGAAGCATGAGTGAGCTTGTTCTGTTTTCTTCTCTTCTCACCCTCTGCAGGAAAATGCATCCATCGTCTACTTAACTCTTGATGTGGTGGACATAGGTTGTCCTGTATTATCTGGGGAACACTGGTCATCTTGTGGAGGCAGGCTGTTCTACGACCCCACGGCAAGTAACAGCATCTCTGGGGCTACTCAGTCATAGAGACCATTGACTTTCTCTCAGTGGCTTTCACAACTACGGGGCAAGCTATGCTGGGATGCCAAAAACTCTTTTGCATCATCGATACCCCAAAGAAATACTTTAGAAGTAGGATCTGCCTCAGGCCCATAGCAGAGAAGAAAGGGTTACATTCCTCCTACCACACCTCTATGGATCCCACTAACCTTCAGCTTCCTCTATGCATGCAATTTGCATTTGAAAAACAAGCAAACAAGCACTAAGTTTAAAGGAAAAGACACATTTAATGCAGCTATCATCAGGTGTTGATGTACAGCAGGATGCAAATAAAATCAGCTCTCCATATTCACTAGAGTTAGCAGAAAAGTGGGAGGAAATGCAAATATCAAAATGTCTGTATGTGCCTGTGGGAAGAGAGCGAAGGCACAGTCAGGAGAACAGGTTCCAAATCAGGTCAGGAAAAAGAGAGGCAAAGGGGATGGGTCAACATGGTGGTCCTATACTTCCTCTCTCACACCCATCTCCTTCTTTGGGCATGAAGCAGGCATCAGGAGAGGGTTTGTGGGTCTGAGAACTGGGCTGTGAGCTGTCCTTAGCTGGGTAGGCAGTGGCTGGTGGAGGAGGAGAGAGACCAGAGGTGGAGGGCTGCATTACCTGAGAGGAGCTGCTGAGAGGGAAGGTTTCCCTGAAAAAGAAGTGCCTTAAGGCATGGAGGGGGCAGGGATTGAAGAAACTTACAAATAATCAAATCTGTGAAAATTAAACCCAAAAATTAGATGGGCCAACTGTAATAGTATCCAGATGTTGACGGACTTCACCTTCTAGCATTCCTCTGTATTGACTACACTGGCTAGACCTTGCAGTCCAACAACACATGGAGGGTCCCATAATTCTCACTGCAACCTAATGCATGCTTTTCTCATCTTGCTTTTCCAGGACTTGAGAAATTACTTTTTAAGACTCAGGGCCTTTCCGCACTATATAGCTATTGCACTACGATTCCACTTTAACTACCATGGCTGCCTCCTATGGAATCCTGAGGTTTGTTGCCTTGGGAGGTTCTGGAGCTCTCTGGCTGAGAATTCTAAGTATCCCACCCTAAACTGCAAATCCCATGATTCCATAGAATAGAACCATAGCAGTTAAAGTGGAATCATAGTGCAATAGTTATATAGCGCGGAAAGGCCCTTCTTGTTCCTATTAATCATCTTAGTGTTTTGAAAGTAATTTATTTCCATTATTCCTTACCATGTTTTTAAAAGTAATTGTTGTATTACCCACTCAGTATTTTTTTCATTATGTTTGTTCCTTTAAAAAAAACGTAGAATTTATAAGAAAATGGCATAAAACTTGGAAACAATCCAATCCAAACACCTCCTTTTAAAAACTTGTGTTAAAGTTAAAAATTACAAAACCAATACAAAGCAGAACTGTAAAAACAAACAACAAATACCACTGCATTTGCAGGAAAGGTGCAGCCTAAAATGCCCTTTGAAAGTAACTTTCAAAAGTAAATAGAAAATATTATTCATTTGTCAAATAAAGTAATCTCTCTCCCATTCATTATTTGTTATTTATGAAACGTAGACCAGCATCCTGTTCAATATTTATGAGATCATAAACTTGACTTATAATCTTGTAATTGATTCATGGGTTCCATATTTACTGTTGTTAATGACCAAATGTGAGCTCATAAGCCTACCCCTTAAGCCAAGTATCCCCCAATCAAAGGGTTTCCAAGGCACGAGGGCACTGGGAAATGATGTCTGCAACATTCTCCCAGTTCACAGGGTGTATAGCGACAAGCAGCTGCAGCAGAACCACAAGGGGTCTCTCCAGCTGCTGGTTTTAATGCACCCTTCAACCAAGAGGTCACTGCAATTGTTATTCTCCAATACCCTGACCTGAAATGACTCAAAAACCTTTCAGTTGGGTCATTACCTGGCTTAAGCGGTAAGATTTTGGTGGGTGGCATCAGCAGAAGTAGCTACAGAGACAGGGCTCCATCATCATAGCTACATCTGCCAATGCAAGATCTTAGCTGTAATGTACTAGGGAACACAGGTGGTAGAGGAGCAGTTTTCTACTGTCATGAGCCCGGCCAAGCTCGCCGCCAACTCGAACGCGGACTCTGACACACTGAACTGGGCCTCCCCACCGGAGGGTCCCGGGGGGGCCAGGGGCCTACCAGCAACTCCATAGCCTCCTCGGAACCCGCGCCGGTAGCTGAGGAGGCCACAGGCTCGACTGAGGCGGCGGTCCCTGATGCTGATCCAGAGTTCACCGCAGCCCCTGACTCCAGCCCGGAGGTTACCGCTGCCCCACCTCCCATGTTCCGACAGAAGCGGCAGGAGAAAGAGGCAGTCTGCCGGTCAAGGCGGCTGCTGGAGAAGCAGCTAATGGCTGAGGGCTCCCAGCTGTGAGCCCGGCCCAACGGTCGCTCAATCAGCCACAGCTGGGCTGGGGTCTACTTAAGGCCGACGCTGGGGGAAGGGCCACGGAGCAACAACCGTCGATCTTCCGGGTCCACGCCTGCCCCTGCCGGTGACTGCGTTGGTGGCCCGCCTTCCCAGTGGCCGAGCTCCATGTCTTTGTTTGGGTGATGTAACCCCGTATTTGCTTTAGACTTTGTTTAGGACTCTTGGGATTTCCCTTGGCGCGCTTGGTGGCTTTGGGGTGCTGTAACCCCTCGCTTGTTTGGCTAACCGCTACTAAACGCCATCCAATCTCAACCGCTGGCCCCGTGTCTGCTTGGCCTCCGCCAGACACTGACATCTACCCCTGAGATTCTCAGAAGTCTTCATGGATTATCAAATATGCAAAAGAAAAAGAAAGGGGGGACTCACCATCAGTCCCCTCAAATTGGCCAGAAATCTATTTGTGGTTTAGAAGGAAATGTATTAATAAGTAACAGGGTTTGATTTGGTTGTGCCAGACTAAGATCAAAGTCTTAGATATATTGGAATCTGAGATCCCTGAAGGCATCTCCTTAGTGGAGAAGGGGCAATTTGTTTTTGTTTTTTGTTCCATGAACAAACAGCTCCCCTTTTGCTATTAATGGTATAAACAACAAATAAGAAAATTAAGCACCATCTTGCCCCATTTTTTTAATGACATCAAACCTGCCAGATAATTCTAACTGGGTGGGCTATTTTCAAGACAAGGTTAAGCTTTCATTGTGTGTGCAGAGACAAATAGCGCCCAGCAGAAAACACTGTACATAGTTTTTGAAGTAACGCTTTACAGAGACAGATTCTTCTTGTCTTCTCCAGGAGTTTGGACAATGCAAAGCTGTCGTCTATATAAACCAATTTTTCAAGTACGAAAAACTGTATGGATACAACTGCACCATGAGCCCAGGTACAGGCATAATCTCAATGATTTGGTGACTAACTTAGGTATACAAACATATTTAGAAAGAAGAATCATTACCATCTAGTAGTACCATCTATCTACCCTTCAGCACAATGTTTCATGAGATTCAGCTTCATCACAGTCCACAGGAAGAGAGAGAAAGAGAGGGAGGGAAGGTGAACACCCATGGCGACATGGACAGGCTTGATGAAGTCTTTCACATGTAACGAGTGGAGGCTGCTGGCTTCTGTGTCAAGGGTGCAGTGAATTTGCTTTTGAGTTTTATCCCAGATGTTTAACGTGCTGAGCCAGGTGGATCCACCACATCCCTGACAGAAAAGCCACTAGCATAATTGGTTTCAATTCCATAAAAAGAGAATCTTTGAAGGCAGTCCTAACTGCAAATTGTTTCATTTGCACATCATGCTAAATCATGGTTTAATGCAGGGATAGTCAACTTCCATAATGTTAGGGATGGTAACCCCCAGAACCCCTAATGGTTTCATCCCTACACACACACACACAATTTTGACTCCAAAAATGGCACACAACGGCCCCAGAATCCTTTAGGATCAATATTTTGTTTCAGCCATGGCGAAGTGCTGGGTCTGTTTTAGGAAGTGAGTCTTGGCTCTCATAGCCATAAAACATAACCGAGGTCTCCTGAAAATGGGGTCAAAAATGAGGGTGGGAACATGGAGGTCTTGAGGCTTAAAAATGACCTTGAGACCTACACATGACCCCCTAGTTTGGCACAACAGGGGCAGAAGGGGCCTCACGGAGCTCAGGGGAGCCAGGTGAAGAACATGGGCAGCTTGAGCTTTTATTTTTATTAAACCACAGCTTATAGGTTCATCCAAACAAGCAATGTGGTTTAGCATCAATTTTAGGATGCATAAGTAAGCCAGCGTCTGTACCTATGGAAGGAAAATGCTTCAGTACTCTTCTCAGCTGCACAAGGAAAGAAGGATGGGGGGGAAAGAGGGCACACACAACCCTGAAACTCACTATGGCCAAGAATGTCAACTGAGACTGGCATCCTCTTGGTGAATTATAATAGGGCAAATTAGATTCATACCATCATAATTTCACTTTTTTTGGTGGTTTTAGAGTTGTAATTTTGTTCTAATCACTCAGTAACCAAAATCTCTCCCAATGTAATGCAGCACTTCCCAGCGCATCCATTTTCTTGTTGTTGGAAAGTCAGGGGATCTGCAGGAATGCATCCGGTTATTTTCCTGTAGCTGGATGTACTGCAAGGACATCATCTGTAGGAACTTCTCAAGGATCCCAGTGCCTCTTACATCCATCTACAAGAAAACAGCTGGACACATCCTAGCTGATCCACCAACACCAACACCCATTCTCGATCAACATGAAAACTGTCATCTTGGGGAGAACTCCACTGCTTACAAGGTGGGATTTTTTTCAGAGCTAGCACTGGAAGGTGTTGCTAAATGCTACATCTTGCAGTGTAAGATCAATGCAGCCTGTGCTTTAGTAGGATGTATGAATTCAGTCAATAAGCAGTTTGACTTGAAGAAATAACATTCACATCCATATGCACTCTGTCCTCTCTCTATACAAATTCTGAAAGCAGGAATGTGTAATCTGCAGAAGAGGAGGTTAAGAGGAGACATGATAGCCATGTTTAAATATTTGAAGGGATGTAATGTTGAGGAGGGAGCGGGCTTGTTTTCTGCTGCTCCAGAGACTAGGACAAGGAGCAATGGATTGAAGCTGCAGGAAAGGAGATTCCACTTGAACCTCAGGAAGAACTTCCAGACAGTCAGGGTTGTCCAGCAGTGGAATCTGCTGCCTCGGAGTATGGTGGAGTCTCCTTCTTTGGAGGTTCTTAAGCAGAGGCTGGATGGCCATCTGTTGGGTGTGCTTTGATGTGTATTCCTGCATAGCAGGGGGTTGGACTTCCAACTCTATGATTCTATGAATGTCACAAAATTTCAAACAGATTAAACAATTTAGATGCAATTGGGCAACCTGAATCATAAGCAAGTGCTAGTATGCTCTTCAGATTTTAGGAAAAACTATTTATATTACTGTTGCTTTAAAACATTTTGGGTTCAGATATCTGAAACACTGGCAAGGTTGGAACGTACTGGTTCCAGTTCTTTTTTATGCACATTTAAACCAAATGGTTCCTGCTTTGTTGTATACTTCAAGTCAGTGGTGTTAAAAATATGCATAACTGTACATTTTTCACAGTTCCACCACAATTATATGAATGCAAGAACTGCCCAGTGAGAATAACAATCTTAGAAGATCCAGAAAACTACAAAGAAGAAGCCAAAAAGTTATTGGAGAAGTACAACCAAGACAGCAATCAAACACACTATTTCAAGCTGGACAAAGTCCTAAAGACTTTTCTTGCAGTAAGTATCAATGCACGACCCAACTTAACCTGTGGGAGACTCACTGAAATTTTATTTCTGGCTTCAGTATGTCAGAGCATCATCTCACCACTGCTCAGTTATGGACTGCTTCAGCATATTACTGTATTAATGAATATTACATGGAATTCCCCAAACTCTGCACAGAACACACCCTTACTCTCCACCTTCTATTCCTTCAACAAATAGTTCATCTCTATCCCTACTAGGAGAAACTTTAGCTGCTAAATGTGGTTGACATCATGTTAGGGACACACAGATTTTGCAAGATTCATGTATGCATGCATGAGTCTTTTGGGGGGCACTGGGGGGTTAGTATTCCCTTCCTCCCTCTGCCCCATCCAACACCCCCCTTCGCCCTACTGATCACCCTCCTCCCACACGGCCATTCCATGCTTTGCGGGGGGTAGGGAAGATGACAGAAGCATCTCCCTTTAACCAGATGTGAAATGATGACAATAGTATTGAGATCCATCAGGTTCCTCCAGAGGTCTCGGCACTGTGTAATCATTTTGCATCTGACTATGGGAGCACAGCCGGGTAATTCTGCAATCCTGCCTGCACCCCACAAATCAGGGAATGGTTGTGCAGGAAGGGGCCTCAGAGGCTGTTCGGTAAGTTGGAGTGGTTGTAAGAAATAGCTGATAAGACTCATAAAACAATTTAACACAGGATGGGCTGAAGCATCAGATGTTTATTTAAAAAAATATGTTGCTGCAGAGCCGGGTGTCACAAAGAGAGAAGACACCCCCCACCATGAAACAGCTCACATTTTATCACCCTCCCCTTGGACAGAACCCAAAAGTTACAGCTGCCCCTTTACTAAACAATGCTAACTTTCGGTTATCAACTTGGTTATTACTCCTTACAGGCTTGTCCTTCAGACTTGCGGGTGCCTTCCAAGATGGGAGGACACCTCATTTTTATCTATCTCATTTCCCCCCTCACTCAGCTACCAATTCTAAAAATCTGTTTATTTAAAAAGCATGTTAACCTCTTAACACAGCTGTTCTCAACCTGTGGGTCGCGACACCTTTGGGGGTCAAATGACCCTTTCACAGGGGTCACCCAGGATCATTGGAAAATACGTATTTCCGATGGTCCTAGGCTCCATTCCCTCCTCGGTGGTGGTGCGCAAGCGTGAGCCATGCGCTTGCGTCCTCCTGCCCCCTGTTCAGAAGGGACTGAAATCGCTCCCCTTCTCCGCTACCAGGAGAACCTCCTCTCTGACGGGCCAGCTTGAGGGGGTTGCAGAAGCACGGGGGGCAGGCCCCCTCCTCGCCACGGCCCCTGCACACTTGCCACGGAAAAAAGACAAAGGTGTTGGGATTCCCCCTGCCCCCCCGGCCAGGGTCGACACTCTGGAAACTTTTCCCACACTGCCCTCCCCAGCGGAAATGAGAGCGAAGCAGAAGCAGAGCCCGGGGGGGGGTTCTCAGAGTTTTTTCCTGAGGGAGACATGCAGCTCCTCTTTCCCTCCCTGCCCCCCCCGTTCCTGGTCGGCGAGGCGGCCTTTGCCCGGGGGGGGAGGCATTGTAAATAATAAATGAATAATGTTATGGTTGGGGGTCACCACAACATGAGGAACTGTATTAAAGGGTCACGGCATTAGGAAGGTTGAGAACCACTGCTTTAACAGAAAAAAATAATAGGCTGTTCACCTCAATGAGGGCTTTACTGACACTGCTATCTAAAATCTTCCTTTTTAGACTTATTGTATTACTGGAGCTCAAATATAAAATATACCAAAATATATGTGTAAGCATATCTAAAATGTGTCATACTTATAAGCTAATACATATATGTTAATAATACTGCAGAAACTAAAATATATTTTATTTCTCTCATGGTGGCACAGGGCTCAGTTTAGTGAAGGGCCTTGCGTAGGCCTACTATGCTATACTGAACCATTCAGTATTATAGCCTGTGTGTTTTGTGGAGATGGGGCGGGGGGCCGACCCAGGTTCAAAAACACCAAACCTCTTATTAAAGGCACCCTTTTGTAAATGCTTGTTTACAAAATGCTAAAGGCACCCTTTTGTAAATGCCTATTTAAGAAAAAAATGAGGGAGACAAAGAGGTGGGTTCATCAGAAATGGACATGGTGATGGAGAGGGCTGCCATTAAAGGACGGAGTCAGCACTCAGGCCATTTCAGCACTACACTGTTTTAGTGTTCCACTTTCAACATCCTGTGGAATTCTGGGCTTTGTAGTTTACTGAGGCCAAAGAGCTTTCTGATTGAGCTTTCTGGTTGGGAATGGCCTTCCCTAAACTCCAAACCCCAGAATTCCATAGGATGTTGAAAGTAGAATAATAGCACTATAGCAGTGTGGTGCAGAAATGGCCTCGGAGTCAGGAGAAATGTTAGCTGGTCACCAAATGCCACAAGCAAGGATGGTTTTACCTTTGGGTGGAGCTCTCTGGTTGGAAAGACCTTGCAATGTAAACTGCTTTCTAGCAAGAGCTGAGCATTCAAGACTGGCAGAAGAATCAGCTAGGAGAAGGAGGCAGAGGGAAGAGAGAAAGGAAGGAATGAGAGGGCACATGTAGTGTATGAAGAAAGCAAAGATTTAGAGTCAGTGGGGGTCAGAAGGAGAGAGAAGGAAAAAGTCTCCTTAAGTCCCAGTGTTGGATGAAAGCTGGGTTATAAATGAAAATAAGAATTAATAATAATAGTGGAAAGATACTCAGTTGTGGATGCCTATATCATGCCAATGGCTAGAATCTTATTGGCATCTTACACATGTGTAAGCTCCCCTACAGAAATGCTCAGCTATTTTTGTCTGCATCTATTTCAAAGTTGCAGAAATTGAGTTGTGCATGCAAGGCACATAGATGTCCAGTGTTTATGCATGCAGATGCTCACTGCATATTGAACATGGATGAGCATGCACATTTGGCATCTTGGTCCAGTCACATAATGTTGCCACAGAACACAAGGATTGTATAGCACAGTTAATGAATAATTCTGAATGCAGCCATTTACACTATGCAGCCCCAATGTTGGACCTTAGCTATTACATCCACTCTTCTCTAAAGTAACTTTCCCAACAGGAGAAAGGGTCTACCACTGGACACTTGGACCAGAGTTTTGGGGTTATAATACTCATTAGCCACGGTAGGCAAGTAGTTCTGGAAGTTGTAATCAAGCACTCTTTGCCCTTAAACCCTTGCTTTGCCCTGACCCCTTCAAACATACAACTTAATCTGTTTGTTGGTCTTAGTGTTGTTATGCTTGTAGCAAGGTGATATACAGAAAAGTATGGCCATATGGCCATTTCCGCACTAGATTGTTATAGTGCTATTATTCCACTTTCACCATCCTATGGAATCCTGGGGTTTGCAGTTTAGGGAAGGGCCTCAAAGGCCCCTCCCTAAAATGCAATCCCCAAGATTCCATAGGAGGTTGGTAGTGGAATAGTAGCACTATAACAGTCTAGTGCAGACATGGCCGACATTATAAAAGCCAGTGTGGTTGCGTGCTGGACTAGGACTCTGGGAGACCAGGGTTTGTATCCCTGCTCAGCCATGGAAACCTACTGGGAGACCTTGGGCAGTTCACACTCTCTTAGCCTAAGAGGCAGACAATGGCAAACCTCCTCAGAATAAATCTGGCTGAGAAAATACAATAGGGTCACTATAAGTTGGAGGTGATGAGAAGGTGCATGATAATGACAAAGTTGACGAAACTTTCCCTGTTATCCCCTCCTTACCAAGAAAGATTAAAGCCAGCAGTGTATCCTGTATATAGGATGCTGTTAAAGGCTCAGCATGATTAGCAAGTACATTCCTACGGTATGTTGGCAGTAACCATGTCAACTGAGCTGCTTACATTTGCCATGAAGCCATTGTCAAATACATTTGGCAAGATGAGCCTTGGTATTTCAGTTAGTTTTGCTGATGCTCTTGGTTTGCCTGTTATGTCTCTTATGCAGATGGGCAGTCGTACAGCATATTATGTTGAATTTACCATTAAAAAAACTAGCTGCCTTCGAACTGCAGTTCCAAAAACTATGTCAGAATGTGAAGTTCTACGTGGTCAGGATGCGGTAAGTAGAGAGCTAAAGATGTCTAATGAATATGGCAAAAAAGGGACAATATCCCATGCAGCTGAACTTCAGGGAACATGCACCCATGTGGGGAAGCTTGGCATGTAGCTATGTCAAACATTCAGTTACAAACAGGCTGAAAAGGAGATGTGCGGACAGACCTCATTTGGAGTACTGTGTCCAGTTCTGGGCACCAAAATTCCAGAAGGATATTGAGAAGCTGGAACATGTTCAGAGGAGGGCAGCCAAAATGGTAAAAGATTCACCAGCCCCCTGGTGAGGAAGCAGCCAGATACTACTCAGCTTCAGTTCTCAGCAAAGATCTGCCATATTTTATTACAATGCTTGGCTATTAAGGCCTGCATTTGGGGCAATCTCTCACGGCAGATGGCCACTGTAAGCTGAGAGCGGAGTGCTAACTAGGCTCCTATGCAGAAATGCTATCACTCATGGAGAGGGTGAGCTGTAAGCCAAGAAATGAGAGGGTGTGACTGTGGTGATAGCCAGCAGTGACTTCAAACAGAAGCTGAGACACAACTTAGCTCCCACCTAAAGGGGCGGACCACCATATCAGCTTATCCCAAACAAAATCCCCAACCTCATGGAAGGCATTGCATTTGGGTATGACCTAATACAGTGGGCAGGTGTCACCGATGGAAGTGATCAGCCACCTCACATACCCTCCAACATGTGGCCAAGCATCATCAGAGTGTGGTCAGAATGGCAAAAGTGATTGATGAGGGAGAAACTGCATGCTAAGAAAGGTTACAGCAGCTTTCTTTTGCTTCATCCTACTGGAAAGGGCAAAATTCTGCTCTCTCATATCTTCTTCCCTCCCCTCCCCCTTGAATTAATAGAATGCAAACTACTTTTGCACTTTGAACTCAGTTTGCAACAACTGAAGCAACTTGAGGACAAAGGAGGAAAGTGGGAGGAAAAGGGAGAAACTGGGACATTTTAAAAGCAGCTGAAAAACTGGGACAGCAGAGAATTGATCTGGACTGTCTCTGCCAAAACAGGACAGTTAGAGGGTATGATCTCAGCTCCTGTTCAAAAAGCAGAATCAGCCATCAGGGATGGGCCTTTCTGAGCCCTCGGCCCTCAACATTTACCCAAAGATGCTAGTTTCTGATCTGCAGCACTAACAGATCACCACTCACTGCAGAAGGGGGCCCCAGGAGGTGGAGGAAAGAACATCAGGAAACTATCAGTTACCAGGAGAAGAACAAAGAGAGCTTTTAATGGTTAAACTTCCTGCAGTTTGAGTGGTTCATCTGCACCAGTACATACAAACAATATACATAAATAAGGCAAAACCATACTACAAGTGTTTGTACAAGCACTGTTAATGAAATTTAGAAATAAGGAATCTGTTTTCCCATCCCCCTGAGAAGTTATCTTCAACATCCCATCTACAGTTTCATATCGCTGGTGTATAAATGTATGTTGCTTTTTCCCTTTTCTCTGCAGCATGTGGGATTCTGTAAAGGAAGGTTAATTAAAGACACAAAAGACCCCAAGGAAATGGATCTAAACTCCTGTGTAATCTACGATATTCCCGTGAGTGACAATCTCTGTTTTTCCCTTTTCACCATTGTTGTAAAGCTTGGGAATATTAGCAAGCAGCATGAATCCAAATGACTACGCCCAAGATGTTCTCTCCCATTTCAAATGTGTGGCATTTGACACAGTTCTTCCTCTATCCAAGGGGGAACCTGATACCCACCTTGCCTTCCACCCTTTCCAGTCCCCTTTGCCTCATTTAATGTCTTGCCTCCTTCCCTTCTGCTCCCACTTTTCTTTTTCTCACTTGCACACCCTGGTTCCTTGCCAAAGATTGGAGAGCGGACAAAAGGAAATGGCGCATAAGCACTTGTGCAAACAAGAGTTAAGTCAGAGAGAAAGAGGCTTGCAGAAAAGAGCAGAGAACTGAAGGAGAAAGCAACAGAGTTTGGAAAAGTTCATTTCTAGCCCATAACTCCCAGAATTCCCCGACCAGTTTTGCCCAAAAAAGTAACTTTTCCAAACTATGACCAGAGGCATTATTAGACCTGACAATAAAGGGATGTCAGACCACAAAGTAGTCTATATTGACAGAGATTGTATAAATATCTGGCAGTGTTAACACTCTGCTCGCATAAAGATCAGTCATCCCTCTCTGTTGACGGCTGCCTATTGCTTCAGTTCCCAGCCTCCAAGAAGTCCTCAGAAACCAGGTAGTATGGGGAAAGTGGTTTAGGAAATCATCTGTGCCTTTTCAACAGGCAATTCCTCAAACCAACCCTCCCATAGACCTATGGGTCCAAGAACCTCTCAAAGCCTAGCTTTGAAGACACAGACAGCTATGAATAGATCTGGCCCAAGGCAGTGAAGATGTGGCTGCCTCTTTCTCTGCCCACCACTTTTAGTCTCTGCCACCATGGTAGCTTGTGCTGGCAGGTCTTAGACACCTCATATGAGCAACATAAATGTCCAGTCACTGGTGCAACCAGAGGCTGTGTGAGCATAGTACCATTATGGGATAGAGCCCATTGAATGCACATTCTCAATACCTCACAATGTTCAACCACCTGGTCTCGTGTATCTTATATTCCCCAGTGGAAGCTGCACTGCAACTATTATCCTGTAGTGTTTTTCCGTACTGCCATTGTAACATATGCTTCATAGGAATGTAAGAGTTATAATGGATCAGACCAAAGGTCTACCTAGTCCAGCAGTCTATTCACACAGTGATCAACTAGTTGCCTCTCGGAAACCCACAAGCAGGTTGTGAGAACAACAGTTGTCTCCTTCTCATGTTCCCCAGAAAATCATATACAAATACAGTGTGTCTTAAATATTTGCGGGGGTTCCATTCCAGAAACCTGCATATAAAACAAAAACGTGAGCATCGTGTCCCATTGCAGTCAATGGATGCAATGTGAGCATGCCCATTGTATCTATTGATGAAACCAGGACATGACTCTTCAGGCAACTTCATATTTGTGCATACGGAGGTTGTGCCAGAAGAGGGCACACTGTACAGTGGAAGAAATTTATATGTTTATTATAATCAGTAGCCTTTACTCTTTGGGTTATTCTGATACATATTGTGTTTATGAAACTAGGATCCACGGCTCATTTTGGATCGGCCAGTGCAAAATTCTAAAACAGGCTTAACCGCAAGCACATCTTATCCCTGCAGTCCTGTAAGCCATGGGAGGAAAAAAGCTTCCATTTTTGTTCAGAAAATAAAATGTTCTACATTTGTGAAATTACAACTTGGCACACACATTTTTTTTTATAACCATACTCCAGAACACACACACACTTTGCTATTTCTATTTCAGATAATGTCCAGCCTAAAAAACAGTCCAACAAAGCTTCCTGGTAGATTTTGTAGCTTTTTGGATTGGTTCCAATAAAGTCATTACCCTTATCAGTATTCTGATTTTGTTCTTGCTGGTGTTCTAATGGACTAACACAGCAGCGAACATTTTATAAACAGAGCAATTGAGTCCAAAGCCTTATTTTCCTGGCATTTTTCATTAAAAAATTATGGATTATCTCCCCTTATAGGTAGATAAAGCAAAACATATTTTGTTTTTGATTTTATTGCACTTTTAAACCCATGCATTAGCTAAAATTTGTTGGGTGATATACAGTTAGTTAAAATATAAAACACAACAAGAAAATAACAGAACCATCAATCACTATAGTAGAAAATATGAAATTTATGACCAAGCTAGAACCTTTCTGTGTGTGTGTGTGTGTGTGTGTGTGTGTGTGTGTGTGTGTTTTGTTATCAGCATATAAAACCAGCAGTAGAATAAATCCTGTGCTGCTAGTACCCAAAACACAGGTTCCCACTGTCCTATGGATCAGTGTCCCTGATTGTTGTACTGCTTTGTCACTCCCACCAGCTTAACATCCATTTCCTTATATAGAAGCAACTTCTTGAAATAACATATCACACAGAAGAGCAGAAATCCCTCCATATCTAAGACTGTATGACTAGCTTTAATTTCAAAAGCAGGTCTACATTTTAGAGTTGGACTTGGTCAGCAGTTTATTGTTTAGAATGCTGCTTGTTCTTCTCTGCTACTGCTTCCGATTGGTTCCAGCCAGTCTCACAAGAAGTGGGCAATGGCTGCATAGATTACAAGTGACATACGTTCCCATGAAATATCCTTGAGCATCACTTATAACTTAGCTTGCATTTGTTTCTGCTCATGGTGTTGAGGGTTTAGTACAGGCTGCATCTCCAGGCTTGAGTAAAGTCTACTTCCCCCCTTACCCCAACATCCATGGCTTGCGTTCTGCTAGTATCAACCAATGCAGAAATATGTGCAATGGGATACATGAGAAACACAGGAAGAGTGCAGAGTGGTGTTCACAAGCAGTGGCATGCAAAGAGCATCCCAGAAATGCTGTTTAAAGCCAACTCCACATATAACCTTAGATCATAGTTCAAAGATTGGGAGGCAAAATAGTTGCATTCTAAGATAAACTAGTTAGATATACAGGTGAAGTACAGATGGAATGGGAGAAGTAAAGATGGATTGTCTGTGATGGACTTCTAACTAACTCATTTTTTCTTTGTTTCTAATTCTCATGTCTGTTTTCTGCACCCTTTCATGGTGGTTTGTGTTCCTTTGAATTATTTGTGGATAGTATGGCAGGAATCCTTTCCACCACCACCATCACCACTTCTACAATGATTCAAGAAAACATCATCACTGCAATGTGTCTACACATGAATGCAGACCTCCTGGTCCAGCACATAGGCATCATCGTCCTCACCACCATCATGACTTTGGCCATCATCATGGGCCTAGACATAGGCATAGATGTCCACCTCGCCATGATCGCCGTGGCCATAGAGGACCTAAAGACCACCACAATTCTTCTGAACAAATGGAAGAACACCCTGGGTTCTATCCACCTCCTGGACCTCACCACCCTCCTCCACCAGCTGGTGGGCCACATCATCTTCCTCCTGGTAAATATCCCCCACCTCCTCCTGGGCCTCCGCCTCCACCTCACAGACCTCCTTGCCCTCCTGATAGCCTTTGTGAACATCGACCACCACCACCACCTCCTCCTCATAGACCTCCTTGCCCTCCTGATAGCCTTTGTGAACATCAACCACCACCACCACCTCCTCCTCCTCCTCATAGACCTCCTTGCCCTCCTGATAGCCTTTGTGAACATCGACCACCACCACCACCTCCTCCTCCTTATAGACCTCCTTGCCCTCCTGATAGCCTTTGTGAACATCGACCACTTCCACCTCCTTGGTTTCACCATCATGGGCACCGGCGCCATCATGATCACAGCTGTAACGATACCTCAGATGAACAAGGAGGAGCCTCCTCAGAAAGCCATCATTCATTCAGACACCATCATCCTTTCCATCACCACATCAGTGATCCCATCTATTATATTCCAGTTTTGAATCAACATGATGTTCTCCAAGCTCCTGGTGCAAATTTCCATAGCCATCCACATGGAAGACCCAAGAAGCCCCATATCCCTGGAAGATACATCCATGAGAAACCAATTATTCAGCCTTTTCCAGAAGTTCTTCCAGAATCAAAATCCTGCCCGGGAAAGCCCAAACTAGATCCAGTGGCAGGCTTGTTATCATTATATCCACCACGATCTACACAGTAGAAGGAAATGCATTTCCTTCAAATGAAAGTGCCTGTAATTCCATGAAGACATAGTTCTACTGACATGAGTCACATCGTACAGCTCCTACGAGCTGCGACACAGAAAAATAAAGTCTCTATGTAAACAAAATCCCATGAGTTTGTTTATTCGGGGGGAAAGAGAATATTCCTCAGAGCATATCTGAATTGCAAATCCTGTGTTTAGTTTTGTATGTCCTATTTTTAATCTGTCAGGGCCAGGCTACACCATCTACATCTAATTGAAAGTCTTTGGGCCCCTAAGAGCCAGTGATTGGAAGCTGAGGTTATTAGAAGAACAAGTGCAGTAAGTAGGTATAACTCTGCTGACTGAGGTTATACAGAAGAACTGGCTCCAGTCAGGCCAGAGAGCTGGGGGAAATTATTCTTTTGGACTACAACTCTCAAAATTCCCCAACATTGTAGACCAAATGAGCATTTTTTTTCTAGACTAGTCCAGAAATATCAAACTGCTTGCAAGTCACAAGGGCCAATGTTAGTACCGTAGGAGTGGGAGTGAGACCATTGGTCCATCTTGTTCAGGATTGATTGACATTTGCTTTCCAGTGTTTAAAGCAGAATAGAAGTCTTCCCATTTGTAGGTGGAGATACTAGGGACTGAACCTGAGACCTTTTGTATGCAAAGCAGACGCCCTTCTACCGACCTATAGCAAAATGTTTCCCATTCCTTTTCCATGTCTTAGTGGGTTGCTCCAAAATCTGAGCACAAAATGGAACACTAGGCTAGTTTCTAGCCTTGGATCATAAGTTTCCTGATTTTGTTCCTACACTTATACAAAACATGCAAAGTAATAGCATAACGATTACACCATTGTTGAATATACCTCACTGTTGTTGACATCTAAAGAGGAGGCAGTGCTATTTGACTCCAACAGCTGACCAGTATTTTTTTTAATCCTCTGAGGACCTCAGAACAATACATATGGATCTTATCCATCCTTCCATTTTATCTTCCCAACAAACTTGCATCTCTTCTTGACAAAAAATTTAATACCATTTATCCATCACATTCAAGTGATCCTGGATGTGTGAGGATTTGTGCATGTTTTTCTTCTTGATCTAAAATCTAATGTGGCATCTACCATACAAAAGAGTTCTTCTTGTGGGGCTTAGCAGGTTCTGGGCAACCCAAGGCATCTTAAGACTGCATCTGCACTAAACTCTTCCCTGGATTCCACTGCCTTCATGTTTTGTGAACTCACTTCCTTCAAAGACTGACAGGGTAGAATGCAGAGGGCTCCTTAAGGATATTAGAAGATTGGTATATTCCAGTTTCTCACTCTAGAACACAGCATCTTTTCTTCTTATAACTATGAACAACTATGTAAAAGTTGTGTAAACTAGGCAGGTTTTTTTTTAAGCTGTATGTCAATGTTGCACAACAGAAGGCATACCCAAAATTGCAACCAAAACCACATGTGCATTCCATGCACATGTGCATCACAGGCACAGCTGAATCCTCAATTCAGTTGGGCTCACATGCACAACCTGGCTTCCACAATCTTGAACTGAATGGAGACATTCTACAAAAGATAAAATGTCTAGCTGCTTCAGTAGGGGAATCTAACCCATGCATATAACATAACCGTGATTCCACCCCTTAAGTACATCTATATCTTTTGAGAAATATATGTATACACATGGGGGGGGTCGGCAATTTTCTGGCTTTCCAAATGTTGTTGGACTGCAATTTGTAGCATGAGGGGAACTGCAGTTCAGTCATGTCTTGCCTATCGCTGGAGCTCAGAAAAGTTACTTTTGAGACTACAGGTCCCAGAATCCACCATGCTGCTGGAAATTCTGGGAATTGTTGTCCAAAAATTAACTTTCTGCCACAAATAGACAAACAGATCAAGATTCAGGCAATGACAACAACAACAAACAACAAACAACAATAATAAAATTTTATTTGTTACCCACCTGTCCCCAAGGCTCCTTAATTTCTCTGTCAGGTTTGGAAATCAATTTATCATCTACAAATCTGCAAAAAGTTTGACAGTTTACAAAATCTGACCCTGAGTTGGCAGGCTACGTTCTGACCGTGACATGCTGAGGTTTGTCTTGTAACATGAACGGCAGGTAGACAAACTTGATGTCATAACAGTGTAGATTAAAAAAGAGAGAGAGATGTTTAGATAAACCCAAAAGGTTATTTACACGGCACACAGGATATGAGAAGAGTCCATCAAGCACTGCCGATCACGTTCAGTTTTTCCTTAGTCACACCAGAACAAGAACAGTCTATTCCATCTCCGGCAGCAAGAGATTGCCCCCTTAGTCTTTCGAAGGCCCCCTTCTCCCCCTTTCTCAATCCCTAGCTTGCGGAGGAACTTTTTTTGCACAACTATGGAATTCTTCATTCTCCTAGTCCTCAGCTTTTGCTGTTGCCAGGCTGTTGTTCCTCCTGAAGGTGAAGATGTCGACTGTGACGACCCTGAAGTCTTCAGCGCTGTGGACCTAGCAGTGAAGGCGTATAATGAAGACCAAAAGGATGGCAACCTATTTGCACTGAAAGTGATCCTTGCAGCCTGTAGAACAGTAAGTACACTTTGCAAAAGCAGAAACAACTGATGCATGTGTCAAAGTTGTGAACCCTTCGGGACCAGCAACTTGCTGCACAGGAAAAAATGTCATTGCAATTAGTGGGATGGTTTTGTAGAACATGGTGTTGCTCGTGATGAATGCCAACTGTGTTCACTTTCATTTGCTGACACCCAAGTTCTAGCACTATGTTTTAGCTGGAGATATTGCACTGAGCAGGGGGTTGAATTCGATGGCCCATGAGGCCCCTTCCAGCTCTATAATCCTATGACCTGCTGTATCCTACTGTAAAGATTTGGGTCCATTATCTCCTTAAATCCCTCTACCTATCTATTCATCTGTCTCCTTGCTTTATTTATCTGTGTGTGTTTTTTAAGAGACCTTGCTTTTATAAATGCATATAAACAGATTGTTTTATTCCATCTATTACTGATGGGGTAATTAAGCATAAGGACTCACTCACAGGAGACCAAGGTCATGCTGGTCTCAGTCATAGTGGGTGGCAGTGAATAAAAAAACAGGATCTGACTACTGAAAGCCAAATATGGATGCAGTTTATGCCAGCTGCATTGGGCAACATTGGATTTATGCCATTAACAGAATGAGTGACATCTTCTTTAATTTGTGACATTCCACTTTAAAAGCTAGTATTATTCACAGTGGCTTAAATATTTGCCCACTTCTGCTTTGACTAAATGTTTGCTCTGTTTTATAGCTTGTGAAATTGGTTCACTGGAGATTAAGTTGAAAGGGCTGTTTCATACTGCATAGCAGAGACCCCAGATCTGATTTATACCCTATGGCTTCTGCATAAATCCAACATAATAAATTCATTGGTGTTTGTTTGGTAAAAAGATGAGGTCCAGTGATCAAAAATAGCAGACGATAACGTAAATTTGTGTTTAGAGTATAACACTTCCAGTTCCTATCATGGTTCTAGAGATGAACTAGTCCCCTCAGCCCCCCAGGGGGTTGGAAGTAATATGTTACACATATCAGCATAACCTGTTCTGCCTTGTTTTGGAAGTAGCAGAATTATTTGCATTACTTTTCTTCCAAAAAAGAAGCACTGCACTGACATTACAGGAATTGGAGCCACTGCATTATTTTGATAGATCTGCTTTCCTCCCTACATCCCACTGCTTAAGAAACCTTTTTCTCAAACTGGTTCTGGCTCTAGATATGAACCGGATCAGGGGCAGCCAAAAGCAATTTGCTACCTGAGAGGAATTACAAGATGATACCCCTCCCCATGTTCAGGCCATGTACAGAAGCTGACTGGACTAGCCATTGAATCTTCTGTCAACACCAATAATGAGATAGCACCTCCCATCATAGTTCAGGCAGCAAACTAGTGGAGGTGCCTCAGGAAGGTTATGTGGTATTGACAGCTCTGTCTTTCAACAGCAGGGAACAGCTGAAAAGTTCATTAGAAATAGCCATAAAGCTACCACCACTGTCCCAAGTATCTTGAGCCTCGTCACCTTACTCTGCCTAACATTCGGGCTGGAGAGAGATATGCTTTGGAGCAACTGAGCTGTGTGCTCTCAACTGTGTGCTCTTCTTGATATCAAAATCAAATTTCATATCCAACTTTATATGTCAGTGACAGAGATGAACAAACAAGCATGTTTCATTTGGACTCCATTCGACAAAGTGTGCAACACAATTTTGAAACATCAGATAGAAGTCCAGTAATATCCAAACATTCCAGCTGTCTTGTTTTGACAGGGACAGTCCCAATTCATCCTTGGTTACCCACCTACCCAGCTGCTTTTAAAATGTCAGAGTTTTAATTCCCTCTTCTCATTTCCTCCTTTTGGTCTAAGCTTGCTTCAACTACTGCAAAAGTAGTTTGCACTTGTTTAACTCTGCACTCAATTAACTCTCCTCTTGGGAGAGAAGGTGCAGAACTTTGCCCTTCCCAGTAGTCTCCAGCAAGAGCAAACTGCTGTAACCTCTCCAAGCTTGGGTCTTCTTCATTATTAATAATGTTTGCCATCTTGCTTACACTCTGGTATTGCTTGGCCACATGTTTTTGTCTGTGCGATATGGGAGGATATAAACATCCTGTACACGCAGCTTCTCAAAATGGCAGTCCAGATTGCCTAGCTAAGTGAGCTGCCAAAATGCTATCATTCAAAGGCTTCTAGGAAATTTGGCAGCATTCTGTATGCACTTTGAGAACAGTTATTTTTAAACCAACACTGAAAGCCCCTAGGGCCTTGCTCATTTGTGACCATGGAGTATAGGCTTCCTTTGAAGCAATTATAAGCGCTCCACAATGCACCACTAAGAAATTCCTTTGAAAGCTTTTTCTCTCCCAACAATTGGTTGCTTAATCTCTCATTAGGAAAATGAAGTCTACTTCCATCAATGTTTCTTTTTTTCCAGACAGGCCTGGGCAAAAATTTCCACATCCAGTATCAACTAATGGAAACCTCTTGTCCTCTCGGAGGAAGCGTCTCCTGGCAAAACTGCGAGTTCCTACCACCCTCAGAAGGAGTAAGTACTTCACCTTCTGACTGTATGTATATGCACAGATGTGACACCCATGGCAAAGTGTGCTGGCAGGATTGCTATGTGCAACACAGGATTGCATGTGATTAAAACAAGTGTTTGGCAAAAAAACAAACAAAGCTGTGCCCATTGGTCTCATCTGCACTGACAACCTTACAAGGGGTGCTAAGGAAGGAGCTATGTGAGCTGCACACAGGACCTGGAAAACTTCCTTTCTTAGATTACAGTTCCCAGAACACCTCACCCCCCATGGTTGTTGGTAATGTTGGCTGGAGGATAATACTTAGTCCTGTCTGCAGCTCCTAGAATTCTCTACCCTGTATGGCCACTGGCCATGCTGTTTGAAGAATTCTGGGAGCTGTAACCAAAAATTAATTTTTTCAAGGTATAGTTGAACACTCAGGCAAGTAATAGTACATACAACTGCTTGTACATGTGTACATGGGGCTATAGCTGTGGAGCAGATGAAAAGACTAGAGAGAGAACTTCCTTTGTCAAGTTTATCCACTTGACCACACCCTTCAAAGTCAACTGGGACCACTGACTGGTCCCCAGGGATACCGCATCATACACTGCAGCTGTTCAGATTGGTGGCCCTTACGGCGCTAATTTTCTCTGCATGACATCTCACTTTGTGACAGCACAAAAGTGAGAATTTGGTCTTGTTTATAGAAACAAGGCCTTTACTCCTGAGGCAATGCAACTTCTGAACCGGGGTGCAAGTATCACTGTCGGCAAATTGGGGACTTAAACTTCCATGCTAAATCTCAGCTTTTACACACATCAGTATGCATTCTTACCATATCAGACTTGCCCAAACAGTCTCCCTAACAAATGAGCAAGAATATTAAGGTTCAGACACCCCAGTAGTATTTCAAATGCCTCATCATTTCATTCATTACATGTAAACCAGTGCTCTCAGGCTGAATTGGGGCACTGAGATTTATTGTTCTCCAACATGCCAGGAACTGAGACTAAATTTGTGCCCACTAGGTACAACTGTTTCTTTCTGACTGCTAAATGCCCAGGGATCAGGGACTGGTCTCAGTCCAAAGACCAACACTCTGAGTAGCATTGATGCAAACTGTTCCCCAGTAACATTAATTTTTTAAAACAAAACTACAAAAAATGGAGAATTCCTCTTAAATTCCATGTTCAGCAGTGATCCATATGTGTGTGCGTGTGTGCGTTTGTGTATATATAGATGCTTTCTATTTGCTTTCAGCATTAGACTAATATTGTGTGTAAAGCAGCGGTGGGAAAAGAGCGGCCACAAGGCCATTTTTGCGATCCCTAAGGCTTTCCACTACTCCCTGCAAAAAACTAGTTTTTACTTACCTATCTACCTTCCTTCCTTCCTTCCTTCCTTGCAATACAAACAATTTAAAATTCTTCCAAATTAAATCCATAAACAATTTGAACAAGGCACAAACATATTAAACACAGCAGCAGTCAAGCCCATTTAAAGCAATAGCTAGAACTATTTTTAAAATAACAACAGTGTAAAACTATATATGTGTATATTTTGAAATATAATAGTCCCCAGGGGTTTTCATAACAGGCCACATTTGGGCTCGGCACTGGAAAGAAAGCACAATGGGTGCCAGTCAGACCTCCAAGGGGAGGACATTTCACAACCAGGGTGCCACAGTAAAGAAGTCTCTCTCCTGTGTCCTCTCACTTTAGATTGCCCCGACAGGTGGGGAACAAAGGAGGGGCCCCTTCTGCAGAGCTCAATTCTTGGGTGGGTATATATAGGGAGAGACACGCCTTCAAATATCAAGGCCCTGAGATGTTTAGAGCATTAAATGTCATCACCAGCACCTTAAATTCAGACCAGAAGCAAATTGGCAACCCAGCACTGAAAAGATGCTCTCCCAAAATCCACCCCAGTGCCCCACTAGGGAGCAATTTTGCCATGCTTTGGAGCCCTCTTTCTGGTGCTGTTTTAGTCCGAGGAGAGGCCTTCATTTCAACAGAAGATGGCCTGGGAATGGACTTTCGACAATTTTCAAGACCCTTTAAAGTTCCTTGGAGGAGCAATGTGGCCCTTGATGCCCAATACTTGGCCAGTCCTGTTACAAAGAAACCAGAGGATCTCAGAAAATCTATTTGTGTAAAGAAGTCACACTTGGATACATTTTCAATGAAAACACAATTATTTAAAAAAGAAAGAGAGAGTTTAAAGCCATATTTGTTCAGCTATCAAAGGCTATTTTTTAATTTGGACACTTTCTGTCTGATGAAGGCACATGAGTTGATGTTTTTTCTTGTGTGCCTTTGAGTCACTTCTGACTTATGGCAACTCTAAGGTCAACATATCACAGGGTTTTCTTGGTAGAATTTGTTCAGAGCGGGTTGTCTTTGCCCTCCTCTGAGGCTGAGAGAATGGGACTTGCCCAAGGTCACCCAGTAGATTTCCACGGCAAAACAGGGATTTGAACCCAGATCTCCAGGCTCACAATCCAATGTTCCAATGTTCAGACCACTACGCTACACTGCCTCAAGTTGATGTACAATCCTTATAATCGCATGCAAAAAAAAAAAAAGTAAAATTAAGCTTGCCAGGTCACGGTTATCCCAGGCTCTAAGATTTCAGGGTCAAAACAGAGACCAGGAGATGACTCCCTGTAATGTCACAAGAGACAAGCCCTGGTGATGTTACAAGGAACAGTCTTTGGTAATGTCATTAAGCAGGATATATCAAGCATAACCACCATTACACACAGTAGACATTCCAATGTTTATTTTTTTTAAAAAAAAAAATCTAAGTAATGAGAAAAATATATAAACACATACTTTTCAAGGCAGCATTCTCACTCAGAGATTCCTCCCCTTCATCCTGAGAACTGTAGAAGAGGGTCCAAGCCCTGAGACTCAGAGCCAGGCTCTGACATCTATGCACCCTAAATGAAATGTTAAAACTCAAATGCCAACAGGAGGAGCAGTAAAACAGCAGAAGGTATTTGAGATAGGGTTTTTATTACACCATTGCTCTGCCTCAGGCACTGAATTTCCATGGATGTTACCCTCCACCTCTAACTGTCTCTTGTTTTTGTCACTCTTCCTTCTATTCTTTTTCTTAACGAGAAAACTCCATTACTGAAATTGGGGGGGGAGGGAACAGTTGTGAGCAAGGTGCCTTCTACTAAAATACTAATTATTAGTAATGAATGTTAGTTGGATAGGCATGTAAACCATTCTTAACCACTTGCAGCTGGATTCCTACTGGAGAGAACGGATAAGTCTACCAACCTTTTGCTTGTTTCTCCTTATAGGACACAGGCAAGTGTTCAGCCGAAATTCACACCGATGATAGTCTAGTCTATTCCACTGTTTCCCAGACATGCAGAATTACTACAGGTATGTGCATTGTAAATTAATGTTCGGTAAATAGTAAGGCAATCACTAGGAATGTTTTAAAGTTTATACCAATAAAAGTAAGGTAGACTTTCCCACCCAGGTGCCCTCCTTGCACTGCATCTCCTACTATCTTCAGCCAGCATGGCCACACTAGAAATTGGGAAAATGTAATCCATCTCATCTGGAGGATACCAGGCTGGGAAAGACTGGTGCAAGAACCAGTTTTGGTCCAGACTATTTCACACTTCCTATCTCCGCATATAAACCTGTCCAAGTTTTAGAAATCTCGAGGGAGGGCTTTCTCTCAGTCCCCCCACCATCATGGACATGTCTGCTGAGGACATGGGAGAGAACCTTTTTGGTGGCCACTCCCAGGCTATGGAATTTTGTCCCACGATAGGTAAGGGTGGCCCCTCTCTGCCTTCTTTCCGCCGGCAAGCAAAGACTTATTTCTTTACCTAAGCCACTGACGGTTATCTGGCAATTGCAGAAGATCCTTTCATTGCTATGTGCTCTCTTCTTAAATCACAATTATGTTTCAACTACTTTTTAAACCGCTTTAATGTTTTTTTTTTAATTTTATTAAACTATAACACAAAAACAAACGAAAAATAAAACACCATGTGTTATACATAATAGTGAATTAAAAAAACAAACAAAACAAAACAAAAAATTTTTTCCTTCTTTTAAACAATGCAAACTTATATTATTGTTTTTCCCTTCCCCTAAAATCATAAACTTGTTCAGCTTGTTCCATTCATACAACTTACACATTTTGGTTACGTATCTTCAATTCTTATTTTAATGTTTTTAATACGATTTAATGCTTTAATGTTTTTAATACGATTGTTTTAATTTTTTTAACCCAAAAGTCTGTGTTTCTCCAGCTCTCCTTCCCCATTTTCCTGAAGCCAATGTTGCCATAAAACATCCCTTTGAGGCAGTATAAAAAGACTTTGTAAAAAAGGAGCTTTTTGATGTTGTTGCTATTGCCAGTGGTTTTGTTAACCCAGGTATGTCTGCATTAAGATGTTTGTGTTCTGCTGAAATACCAAATGAAAGTATTGATTTCAGTTAACTTAGCCATGTATTTCCCTGCAAAATTAGCATATTGCCCACATTCATAAAATTATATCATGCACACATTTCTGTCCTTACAAAAAGCCTACAACCCAAAATAAAAGATTTTTCATCAACTTGTTCTGTCTATGCAAAGGAAAAGCTATCCCTCCCCCCCGCAACAATTCAATATTACAGTTGGCCCTCCATATTTCCTAGAGTTAGGGGCACAGGACTCCTGCAAAAGTGGAAAAATCACAAATACCAAAATGTGTGTTGTGTCTGTGGGAAGGGGGCTGAGGCATGGTGGAGAAAACAGGCACCCAGGGTCCAAACCAGGTCAGGGAGTGGAGAGGGAAGGGTGTGTTGATGTACTTTCTATCACCCCTCTCCTTAAGGAGTCATCAGGAGAGCGTTTGTGGTGCTGAGAAATCAGGCTGCAAGTCATCCTTAGCTGCCAGGCAGCAGCTGACGGAGGAGGAAGAGAACCAGAGGCAGGTTTTTAAAGGACTGTGTGGCTGGATCAGAGCCCCAGAGAGGGAAGAGGGGGCAGGAGTCGGAGAAACTTGCACATAATAAAATCTATGAAAGTGAAACCCGCAAATGTGGAGGGCACAGCTTTGTGAGGTAACCAGGAAAGCAGACCATAGAGAAGAAGCATCAATGAATGGTAGGCCAGGGATTGAACTGGAACAATGGGCACTAGCGTATCTACCTGGCGTTGCCCAGGATTTTATTTTCTCACAGGTAACACCTGTTAGAAATACCTTAGGAATTACCTTACCTTGATCTGGGAATTAGATGAGGTTGAAATACACAGATTTGAGATCCTATGTCTCCAACTCCCCAAACTGTGTTGTCCACTGCCTGTAACTTTTCCTCACATTCCCCCATCCAATCTGTATTCAGAGTTGTCAGCATACAAAGGTTCAGTTTCTGAGGGAATACACTATCCTCCTCCTTGCTGCTAGGCCTCTCTCTATAGTAACTAGCCTGAGGCCCAAGAGCTCTCTGGCTGAGAATTCTAAAGACCCCTCCCTAAACTGCAAAGCCCAGGATTCCATAGAATCTTCACAGGAAGCCAATCACATGAGGTCTTCTCGCCTGACACAGGCCCTTTTTGCAGCGCCGGCGCTTGTGCGACGGAGGAGGGCGGCTCACGCGAGAACCATCTCCCGAAACGCTGCCGCTTCCCCCCGCCTCCTTACCGCACATGGAGTCTTCTTGCGCGACGGGCACTCTTCAGCCACGCCCCCAGCTTCCGCAGCACCCCCTGGGAGCTGTAGGCGCCGCGGGGGGTGGAAGCAGGGAGGAAGCGTGACAGGCCCGCCTGCGACGGCGCTCCGCACTCCGGTAAGTGCGGGACGCTGCCAGGAGCCTTGCGCGAGTGCCATTTATTTTCGCTTCAAGCTGAAAATAAAAAAATCCGCGCTCGCACCGCTTCAGCCCCGTGACTGCCGCGGAAGTGGGAGTGTGTCGTGCAGAGCGATGCTCCCACTCCCGCGAGG
The DNA here is from genome assembly GCA_948474755.1 of Ctenosaura bakeri. NCBI lineage: Eukaryota > Metazoa > Chordata > Lepidosauria > Squamata > Iguanidae > Ctenosaura > Ctenosaura bakeri. The sequence goes on from CAOLHI010005088.1 coordinate 73,176, forward strand.
CTCAGGGGCTATTTCGCGAGAGAAAGCCCATGCGAAAGGGCCACAGCCAATCATATGAGGTCTTCACCTGCCTGACACAGAGAAACTCACGAACTCTGACTTTTATATGTTAGAAAATGGAAGGCCAGCCTGTGCCCAAAATGTCATCTTGGACTGATCTGACCTAGCAGAAGTACAAATCTGACTGGTAAGAAAACTTGACTAAAGGCCAAGAGGATCCTGACCCTCCCCGGAACACACTGACCTAGTAGGGGAGAGGGTTTGTTAAGGACTGATTGTACTGGGAGCAACAGAAGATTATGAAGATCTGTTGCATCAGATCTCAAATATATGAATTCTTTTGCCAAGGATAACACAAGCAGGCCTACTGCCTACAGTCTAAAAACTGGGAAGAAACAAAGGGGAAAAGGAGAGAATAATGTGTATTGACTATTAGTCTCCAAGCACGCTACCACAGGGATGGGCAAAGTGGAGTCATAGAATCATAGAGTTGGAAGAGATCCCAGGGGCCATCCAGTCCAACCCCCTGCCATGCAGGAACCCACATCAAGGCACTCCCGACAGATAGGCATCCAGCCTCTGCTTAAAAACCTCCAAAGGAGGAGACTCCACCACACTCTAAGGCAGCACACTCCACTGACAAAGGCCATTTTTGTGTCCCTAAAAATAAAACTGCTGCAGAATGCCTTTAAAAGTACTCCAAGGTGTGTGCAGGGCATTTCCATCACGATTTGATGCCTCCTGCAGCCCTCAGGGGTCAAATACAATGCAATTTTTTTCAAAATAAAAATTGCCCATAATGTTCCCAAATGTCCACTAGAGAACATGGGGTGCATTTCCACTATATTTTGTGGGGCCCCTGGGACAAATTAGGGCCATGAAAGGCCATTTTTGAACCCTCAAACATTGTGAAAATGCCTCCATAACACCTAGCAGCATTTGGGGTGGGGGCAAAAAGTAGTTTTGTTTTTGTTTTATGGGAGCAGGTACAGCCCTCCAAGTTCTCCTAGGGGACTAATGCAGCCACAGCTTTCCACAGTTACCTAACACTGCCCCAGAATTTAGAAAGTCAAATCAACTCAGGACGTTTTTCTTTTAGAAGAGCAGCAAACTAACCCTATAAGTGAATCTGGGTCCCGAGCAGCATACCCTCCAACTGTTCTGATCTGGCAGGGACAATCCTGATTATTCCTCTGCCATCCCACTTTTTCGGCTGCTTTTAATTATTTTATTTTAATCCCATCTTTCTCCCAGTATGGGACCCAAATGTCCCAGTTTCTCTCTCCCTCCCCCCACTTCCTCCTTTGTCCTCAGCTTACTTCAGTTGCTGCAAAACTGAGTTCAAACTGCAAAGCTAATATGCCGACAATTAACTCACCAGGGAGGGGAGGGGAGGAGGAATCTTGCCTTTCCTAGTCGTCTCAGGCAAAAGCAGAGGGCTACAGCCTCTCCTAGCTTATGTGTTCCTCTTCATTTATAATTTTTGCCATTTTGACCACACTCCAATGTTGCTTGGTTGCATACGTCCCAGTTTTCAACTGTGAAATGTTGGGCATGGAGCACTAATCAGTGGGAAAACATGCAGCTATCCCTCCTCCTTTAACTCCAATGTAACTCTGCATGAAGATATTTACTCAGAATTTAGTCCCACTAATCTTGGTGGAACATCCTAGTATGTGTGCATGGGACTGCAGCGGTAATGAAAATATCAGTTTGCACCCTGTTGCATGCATCTGTCATTCATTTCCCATGCCGTGGGAAGGAATTCCAAGTACAACATGTGTGGATTTATTTCAAACTCTCAATACCAACCCTTCATTTTAAAGAACACCATTACCCAGGGCAACATTGACCATTTCCGCATGAGACTGTTATAGCGCTATGATTCCACTTTCAACATCCTATGGAATCCTGGGGTTTGCAGTTTAGGGAGGGGCCAGCCGGCCATTGTTTAAAATTTAAATAAATTAGTTACAAGTACCAACATTTTTTTTAAAAAAAAAATGAACTAAAACAAGAAGCTCAGCAGAGCAGAAGCATCACCCGTTGACTTCAGAAATTTCACAGGACCTTGAGGTGAGCAAATCATCATGATAATCATTATCTAAAGAAGAGTGAATTCCCTTTCTTGGAAGCAACCAGGAGTGGGAAGGCACTTTTCAAGCAGGTTGCACCCCATCTGCACTCCCCCAAGGGATGGGGGGGCATTTCTTCATATTTCGCTCTCCCTCTCAGTCATTTTAGGTCCAGGAGACCCTTTTTTTCCTACAGAAAGTAACCCAGTACTTTCAGGTCACTTCCTGTTTTTTTTTTTTTAAATGCTTCTATTAGTCCTAAAATGGCCCAGAAAGGGCTGAATATGTGGCAAGATTGTCCTAGTGGGCTGAGGGAGCATCTGAGGACAAAAATAATTCAATTTTTTCAGGGGTTGCAGTGTAATAGAGTATACCCCTTCAGGCAATTTTGGAGGGCCAATGGAGTTCTCTAATCCCAACTGTTTCCCACTGCTGCCCTAGAAGATCTCAGGGTAAGAAAATTTGCCCCCAACTCCACTGCAGTTTCCCATTCCTGCTGTAGGCAAGCAATTATTATTATTATTGTTGTTATTGTTGTTGTTGTTGTTACTACTACTACTACCACCACTACTACTATTACCCTGCTTTTCTCCTCAAAAGGACTGACAGTGGCTTACAGTAATTTAAAAAGAACATAGTTAAAACTATAGCATACAAAAGTTAAAACACACATTAACCAAATAATAGTAATTAAAACAATATCACCTTCTGCCAAAGGTATCAATGGCCCATCTCTCAACCACACCTTATCATTTGTGCTACTGGTGGACCCCAATCAGATGGGAGTGCAGCTCTTGAATGATTAATATACCATAAATACTTGTATATAAGTCAACCTCATGTATAAGTTGAGGGCAGGTTTTCAATATGACCTGTGGATAAGTGGAGGGTCAGTCGGTCAGGAGGGAAAAACACCTCGGCTACTGCTGGCTGCTGCCATTTTCCCACTTCGGTATTCAAAAAGGTCTTTTGCCAAACCTCTCAGAGAAAGGGATGCGGGGGTTACAGTATGAACTCTCATTTAAAAAAATGACCCACTTCCTCTATGTGTTCCACCATGGTGCCACTTCTGGCCTTTTTGAATGCTTGAGCAGGAAAATGGCTGTGGCGGCAGATCTTTGACACTTCTCCGTGAAGGAGCACCAAGCGAGTAGTGAGGTTGGTGCTTCTTTTTGGTTCTCTTTGAACAGACTGAGCTCTCACCTTTCACCACTCTACTTAGAGAACAGGAAGGGTCCTTTTTTTTAATAAGAGTTAAGGTACAGCACTTACATTGACCCATGGATAAGATGACTCAGTTTTTGTTGGGGGGGTTGACTAAAATTTCTAGACTTTTACATGAGTAATATATACAGTACATCACATATGAGGATCTGCAATATCCTTTGGTGACTTTATTACGCACTCATCTCAGAGTTGCCAGTGGAAATGCATAAATCTTGGGCTAGTGCTATAGCAAGTTATGTTATTATGTCTGAACAAATGCCTCCCAGATTACCAAGAACATGGCACGACTCAAAAGCACCTCAGTTATACTTCTTTCATAAATGTCCAGTTTTATTTCGTCTCTCAGCAAGTCTTCGGTGCTTGGCTTCAGGCATACATATAAGGCAATGGTGACACCTAGATGTCACTGTCTAGCATTAAATGGCCAGGGTGCATTTTCCACAGGGAGCCTAAGATTGTTTCTGGAGTCTAAAATTAGCTGTGCACCACTGGGAAATGTAGCCCTGGGAAGTATTTGGAGAAACGTATCTCCAATTCCAAACCCTAGGGAGCTCCTTGTGGTACTTACAGAAAGCTAAAACCATGGGCAGCTTTTCACTACCCCTCCAGTCCTAATGAATGCTATTTCCTGCATTGAGAGACACAATGTTAATTAATTCACACGGTCAGGTATGTGTGTCGTAGTAGTTTGATGACTCTTACACATGTGGACATCCTTAGTACAATAGCCAACTTCACACCCAGCAATAGCGCATTCATGCATGAACTCCATGCATGAGCAATATATATTCTTCCAGATGTTGTTGGGCGACAATTCTTATTCCTTCTTACTGCTGGTTATCCTGGCTAAGGCTTGCAGGAGCTGCCATCTAATATCTGAACCACACGCTGCCCATCTCTGATTGACAGGGCTTATGACTACCAGATCTTCCACCTTATTCCTCCAGTAACCCATTATTCATTCTTCCATAAGATACATATTACCTGTTAGGACTATAATGTTAGACTCTAGATGTAAAAGAGTGAACAGCTCCAACCTTCCAGATGATTTTGGACCTGATATCCCATTAGCCCTAGTCAGCATATTCAATAGTGATTGATTATGGCAGCTGTAGTTTGGGACATCCTATCTCTTTGAAGGCTTCTTAAGAGCAGCTGTATACAAGGAACCATGTTTGTTGCTGTTGAATTGGGACTCGGATACTTGAAGAAAGTGTCACATCTTCTAGCACTACTTTGCCGATTCATTCCCAGCTGCTTATTCCCCAACCCACCCTCAAATAACTGTCTGCCATCAAAAACAGCTCTTACCAGTAAAGCGTACCTGTTTGTATATTGAACAGTGAAGCTGAAGCTGTGTTTCTTGCCAGCTCTGGCATATTGTTTTATATTTGCTTATTTTTCAGCCTCAGGAAAGGTGACCCGGTCCCATGCTGGATGCCTTGGCTGCTGGCACAGCATAAGCCGCAAGAGCGAGGAGCTCATCCCCATTTTGAAACAGGCTGTACAGAAGTATAATAATGAAAGCGATCAGCCACGGCTTTTTGACGCTGTAGGAGTAATAACAGCTGCACGTCAGGTTTGTAGACCTCTTGCCACTATTAACCATATTCACACTGCAGAGGTAAGTCCTTTCGGGTAAAGGCCTGGTTTGCAAAAGGAGGGTATTCTGGCTGCAGAGAAAGGGAGTAAACTCTTTCCTCTCACTGCTCCACATTTTCTACTTGTCAGATCAGCCACACATCAAAGTTCAACTATCCTTGCTGATGGTGACAGTGATGCCATCTGTTCTATACACACATCATTTTCTGCTCTATAGCGAAGCTACAGCATAGCACTGCAGAGAGTGCGATGCTGAAGATCGTTCACACCTAGAACTCTTATATCTGCTTTTTTTGCAGTTAACATCACCAGTCCCTTTTCTTTGGATGCCTGCACTCTATTTCTGAATGCTCAGCTGAAGCTGGGACTTACTGCAATGCAAGAAATTTGGGGAGTGAAGGATAATTTCATTAAAGGGGCAGAATTCTTGTCTGGGAGGGCAATGCTTTCATTTCTTCCTCCCTTCCATACCTGTTATACACTTGTACACATTCCACAAAAAAACAGGTATTTTAGTAACTCACTTGCATCTTCTTCTAAATATTTCCTCTAGGTGGTCGCTGGATGGAAATACAAATTTGACTATTGGATAACAGAAACCAATTGTTCCAAAGCTGATTTTCTAGGTGTGACTCCTGAATGCAAACCAACAGGTGTAAGTGATCCTCTTTACACATATTGACACATCACATCTTTTCTTAGCAAGATATGTTCAGAGGCGGTTTGCCTTTGCCTTCCTCTACGGCCAAGTGAGTGGTACTTGCCCAAGGTCACCCAGGGGGTTTCCATGGCCAAGCAGGGATGGATTAGATCCCTGGTCTCCAGAATCATAGCCCATTGCTTAAACCACTACAACACATTGGCTTACTCATCCTTAGCTAGGCATAATTCAAGAGTCACAGTCATAGCACTCCAGTATTTTCCAGTTCCATATAAGAGCACCCCATATTTCAAGAGTGTAGATTGCATAGTCCTCCAGATGTTTTTGGACTGCAACTCCCACCACTCCTAATCATTGGCTATGCTGGCTGGGGCTGCTGGAAATTTCAGTTCAATGATAGGAAGACTATACAATTCTCTTGGGATTTCTTGCATAAAGCTTTTCATGCACAAAGAAAAAAAATGTTGGTTATCTCTACCTGCTTTTCATAATTAATTCCAGTAAACAATGACTTCCTGCCATCCACACACATATCTTATTTATGCACACCTCCTGTTGCCTAGTGAGGAGAGTTATTGTAGCCTGTCACTTTTGCTCATCTCCCACCCACAGTCCTGTGCCTTCCAAATGATTTAGACTTCAGTTCCTGCCAGTGCCAGCCAGCATGACCTCTGCAAACACCTGACAATATAGGTGGACACCAACTCCAGAACTGTGTGCAAAATAGTCCTCAAACTGCTAAGATCCCCAAAAACATATTTAACAATAGAAGAATAAATGATACAAGGAAAATGGATTTGCCCTTTTTTTAAAAAAGCATCTCCTTTAGTATGCATTATTCACAGAATTGAGTGAATAAGTCTGAAAGAGACCAGACAGATAAGTATTTACAACTGAAGAAAGAAATACAGGGCACTTTTATTTCTTTGGCAGCAGGTGAGCCAAAGCGGTTGAACAAAAGAGAGGTCACTCACATTGATAGTTCTCTGTAGAGCTTGGAAAAGTTACTTTTTGGAATACAATTGCCAAGCTGTCCCAACCAGCACAGTACAGTAACTTTTCCAAATTCCAGTTCCCTAGAGACTACAGTCCTCCCTCCACATTCACTAGGGTTAGGGGCACAGGACCCCTGTGAAAGTGAAAAAACCATTAATAAATATAGTTTAGGAGGGCCTAGAGTTAACACACACAAAAAGTATGATCAACATATTCAACCCACAATGGATTACTCTGAGGCTTCAGTGTTCCTTCACAAGGCAGAAGTGGGGAGCTGGTGGGGTTTACTGCCACCTCCACTGCTGCCCCACACCATTTTCAGTAGGGGCTTACAAACCTCATTCACAGTTTCTCAGGCCATTTCTGCACTAGACTGTGATAGCGCTATTATTCCACGTTCAACATCCTATGAAATCCTGGGGTTTGCAGTTACAGGAGGGGCTTCTGGTCCCTCCCAAAACTGCAAACCCCAGGATTCCATAGGATGTTGAACATGGAATAATAGCGCTATCACAGTCTAGTGAAAAAAATGGCCTCAGCCTCACGAGGCTTGCAGACCCTATTAAAAATGGCATCGGGAGGCAGTAGAGGTGACAGCAAATAATCCGTGAATAATCAAATCCGCAAAAGTGAAACCCGCAAATGCGGAGGGCTGACTGTACAATTTCACAACCTCCTTCAAGAGTAGCTCTATATAGACCAGGGGGTTGGGAACATCTGGCCCTCCAGATTACAACTGCCAATCCCTGTTGGTTGTGCTGGCACAGGTTTAGGAGAACGGAAGTCCCAACTACTGGAGGGTGAATGGCTTTCCACCTCTGACACAGAGTAGGATCCAAATCAACATTCAGCTATAATGTTTGTGGAAGGACTTTGGATCAGCCACCCCCCCCCGTCTCTCTCTTCCTGCCCACCCTACCTTACAAGGAGGAGGAAAGGTGAATTGTAAAGTTAATGAATAAGCAAATGACATGATAACAGTCTATCCCAGGGGTTATACAGCAAGAGCAAAGATTAAGGTTACGAGATTTTTGTTTTGGAGTTGAAATTGAAAATAGGAATCCTCTGTCACAGTGCCTGTGGGCTTCCCGTAAGTCACACCGACACTGCTGGACTCAAGGAGTACAACTGCGCTATTTTACTTTTTCTGACAAAAGAAATAATATGGCAGTGTTGATTGCAGGAGAGCACATATCTTCCACGGCATTTCAGTTCCTCCATAGTCATCATCACCATCTTGCATTACAAGAGGGACAGATGAAAACCACATCTTGTTGCTGGGGAAAATCAATTTTCCTTCCAGCTGCTCCTGACATTGCAGCTAAGCTTAAAGGAAATCAGAATATCTGAGTAGCTTAGTGAGTGACATTATCCCAGCTAATAAAAAAATCATGGTACTTAGACCCTACAAGCCCTGACTTCCCTGCAACACGGGCCTGGCTACAAAAGTACCCTTAACTGTATGATTCTATACATGTGTGCAGCCTCTCCACACACAAACACAGCTCTGCATCCTGCACTGTCTGGCAACTGTCAAGCCCCTGCTGCAGCTGTTTTCTGGGAGGAGGAAGGGGAAAGCAGTTTACACTATGGAGAAGCAGCTGGTCTTAACTTGGTGAGGAGGGGAGAAAACGAGGGTGCTCTTTCAAACAAAACGCACCTGCCTTTTCCTTCTCCCAGAAGCTCAGAGAAACCAGATCTTCTTGGCCTGAATTGACTCATAGAATCACAGAGCTGGAAGAGACCACAAGAGTCATTGAATCCAATCCCCTGCCATGCAGGAACGCCATGTGTCTTCCACTGTCAAACAGATCAGGAAGTTTTCCCAATGTTTAGATGGAATCTCTTTTCCTGAAGTTTGAAGCCATTGCTTTGTGTCCTAGTGTCTGGAGCAGCAGAAAACATGCTTGCTCCATCTTCCATACAATGTCCCATCAAATATTTAGACATAGCTATCATGTTGCCTCTTAACCTTCTCTTCTCCAGGCTAAACATACCCAGCTCCCTAAGCCATTCCTCATAGGGTATGATTCTCCCTGCCCCCACATTTCCCTATGGTAAAGAGCATTAGCAGCCTTCCCAAGGTTGACAGCTGCCACACAGGTGAGGTTTTTGATAGAGCAAAAGGACAGAACAGCTCTCCGCAATCTGTCCAAAAAGGCACTTCTGTAAGTCACTGTCAGGATACCAGCCCTGACATTTGTGAAGTAAACCACTGTTATTCCCATTTCATTGCTTGGAAAAACTCAGGAGGAGAGATTCAGGAGTGGCAGGAAGGATTTGACCAAGGTTACAATAACATCAGGCCTGAGATGAGAGCAGAACTCCTGTCTAACTACTGGATTACAGCAGTTTGCTCCAGGGAGTGTTTGATGTACAGCCAAGAGCACTTCAGGAAACAGCAATCTAATAAGTCCTGCTCTTCCTCTTAACAGAGAGAGATGCATTGGCATGGTTGCCAAAAGAAATAAAAAGACAGCGAGCAGTTTAACTCCAGACAGAGATTTCCATTAAAAAGATGTTCAGTAATCCTGTACAGTATGTATCTGCAATGCAGCTAGTGAGAGGGAAGCTTCAAGTGGAAATATCACACACATCACACAAGCAAATAGTCAGATATATATCCCAGCCAGGCTTACCTGGAATTTACCAGCTAATGCACTGTGAGAAAAAACTTGGTGTTAAGAAAACATCAGATTTGCTTGCTCTTCCTTTGCACATCTTAACTTTCCCTTCTTCCCATTAGTGGTTAGGGCCAATATTTTTTTTTCCTTACACAAAGTAATACCTTTTAAAGTTTGCAAGGAGGTAGCTGTGTTAGTCTTTTGCAGCAAAAATAACAAGTTCTAGTATCTACCCTTAAAGACCAAGAAGATTTATTTGGCATAAGCTTTTGTGGGCTGTAGCTGGCTTCCTCAGATCCATGGGGAGTTGCCTCAGTTGGCAGATATTTATAGACAAGCTTGCAGTGGGAAGATGTAATTAGTGAAGTGAGAAGGAATGGAAATATAAAAAGTACAAGCATTCATCATTACCTTAACTGGGAGTAAGAAATAATAATGGGGTGGGACCACAGACATCCTGGCATAAATGACTTGCTTAGCGTGCACATTTTGATGAAAAGTCAAATAGTTGAAAGTTAGTTAAAGGAAACTGTGTTCTTATTTTTGTTGGTGATGTGTGCCCTCAAGTTGTTTCCACCTTATGGCAATCCTAAAGCAAATCTATCACAGGGTTTTCTTGGCAATATTTGTTCATAGGAGATTTGCCTTTGCCTTCCTCTAAGGCTGAGAGAGTGTGCCTTGCCTAAGGTCATCCAGTGGGTTTCCATGGACAATCAAGGATTCAAACCCTGATCTCTAGAGTCACAGTCCAGTGCTCAGACCATTAGATCACAATGGCTCTTAGACTGTTTTCTACTTATAATAAAATATTTATTCTGTGCCTATGAAAGAAATCACACCCTGCTTTTCCATCTTCATTTACTGATATCATGCTGGCTGAGGGATTATCAAAGCTGCAATATATTTAAAAAAATCCAAAACTTTATCTCTGTAAGGTACTGTTCACACTACACACTTAACAGCATTTTGATATCACTTTAAATGTCATGGCTGTATCCTACAGAATTGTGGATTTTTTAGTTTCATGAGGCACTACGGCTCTCTGCCACAGAACTCTAACCGCCCCTGTGTAAAAACACATGGCCCTACAAAGCTGAGCCAGGGCAGCAAAAGTGCTATGATTGTGTAGTATGAAAGCGACCACTCAAAGGCCATTTCCACACTAGACTGTTATAGCGCTATTATTCCACTTTCAACATCCTATGGAATCCTGGGGTTTGCAGTTTCGGGAGGGGCCAACTGGCCCCTCCTTAAACCCCAGGATTCCATAGGATGTTGAAAGTGGAATAATAGCACTAGAACAGTCTAGTTTTGAAATGGCTTAAGTTTGAGACCAAATACCAAGATAGTGTTTGTTTTTGTGCTTGTGATTTAATGCTCTTATCATCTTTCCTTTCTCCGCATTTTTGTCCCCCTCCAGCACGTAGGCACCTGTCATGTCGAAAGCTATGTGGACTTTAGAGACACAATTGTGAATGTGGAACAAGAGTGCCAGCTTGAAGGTTTGTGACTGCCACTTCTTTGACTCATAAACACTGAGGGTTCCCTGGCAAATTCACACTCATGTACTCAATTTGGGGGTCTCCTAAGGGATGGTGGGTCTTTTTTCTCTAGTACCTTAAAAAGTCTTAGAATTGGCCTGAGGCACTCTAGATGTTTGGGAACAACAATAGCCATCACCCCAGCCATTGAATATGGTCATTGGGGATGATGGGAGTTGAAATCCAACACTCTTTGGCTAGCCAAGTTTTGCTTTAGTACATCTTTCTCCAGCCTGGTACCCTCCAGATGTGCAGACTGTTCGTCCTATCATTTCTGGACAGCATAGCTATTGGTCACAGTGCTCAGGGGCTTAGAAATGTTACTTATTGACTACGCCTCCCAGGATCTCTCAGATAACACATGGCCATGGCAAGTGGAGGTTCTGGGAGCTACAGTCCAAAAAAATTCAAGTCCAAGCTTTCATTCCAACACATCTGGAAGACGTTAGGTTGAAAAAATCTGCCTTAGAATGATTGTATGAGTCCTAGAGGAGTAGCCTGGGAACAGATGTAATTCATGGTAGCTATATGGAATTTATTTTTCACAGAGGCTGTATATTTCTGAAAAGCTGCCTGAATACCCTAAAGGCAGCCTATCTTGTCTGATCTTGGAAGCTAAGCAGACTCAGCTCTGGTTTGTTCTTGGATGGGACACCATCAATGAATACCAGGTGCTGTAGGCTATCTTTCAGAGGAAGGAACTGTCAGAACCACCTCTGAGTGTTCCTTGCTGAAAGGGAGGGGGAAAAAACCTATGAAATTTATGATGTTGCTGTAAGCCAACAGACAACTTGAAGACACATACAG
>CAOLHI010005089.1:0-84553 GCA_948474755.1 Ctenosaura bakeri
GCTGCCACAAACAATTTGGCTTCTTGGACCATGGTCTGCTGTTTCATGAAGATGGACTTCTGGCAAGTGATGGATTGCACCTCATAGGAGTTGGCAGGAATGTTTTTGCTAAGTGTTTCACACACCTGGTCAGAAGGGCTTTAAACTGAGTTATGTCAGGGAGGGAGACAGTATTCTTGAGGGCAGGAGTTCATCAAGTGCTGGGGATAATAGCCTGAATCTTATAGGGAAAACCGGGTGCAGGGCAGCTTTATCCATTGGGCACTTTAGGCACAGTGCCTAAAGCTTAGAAAAATTCTAGGGCCTATGAAAACAGTATTTTAGCGCCTACAAAAACATCCCTAGTGGTACATTGAGGCAAGTCAGGGAGTCAAATACAAGCGTGGAATGTAGCAATAGAGGGGTGTAAGTTATTCCAGAGAAATAGACCAAACAGGAAAGGAGGAGAAATAGCACTATATGTAAAGGATGTTTACACCTGGAATCCAGGTTGAGAGCATCTGGGTATAAAATTAGGGGGACAGAAGCAACAGTGATGCTATTATGGTGGTCTACTACAGATTTTTCTTCGTGGTCTCTGTGTCTCACACATTGGGATCTTCGCGCATGCACAGTAATGTTCAGAAAGTTCTAGAGCTGAGCAGCTTGGCGGGAATCCCTCCCCCTGCTCGTGCTGAGCATGCTCAACCCACCAAGCTAACGGTCCCTCCTCAGTTTTCTTTCGTGCGCCGGTGTGTTCACAGCGAATGGAAAGTTCTCCTGCTTGAGCAGCTTCTTCTTTGTGCTTTTCATCTTCGTTTTTTCCTCTTCGGACTTTTTTTGTGAGAACCCCTCTCTCTATTCTTATGTCTTCATTGTTTAAACTCTGCATCTTGTGTGGTTGAAAAGTCGCCCTTTCCAACGGGCACTCCAAGTGCCTCTTCTGCCTCAGAGAGGCCCACAATGTGTGGGCCTGCTCCGTTTGTAGGGAATTTACAGCACAAACCCTGCGAAATACGTCTTCAAGGTTGAAGTCCCACTGTTGGGAGCAAGTCTTAAAAATTAAGGAGCAGGCAGCCGAGAACACTGTCCTCTTTACTTCCATGGCTTCGCGTTCTTCTGCTGTTACGCGACCTGCAACCACACCCTTGTTGGTATCGATGGCTGCAATACCGATTTCGAAGGTACTGGGTTAGGTACCGTCCTTGATGTCTTTGCCTCCGGTTTCCTCTTTGCCTCGGATTCCGAAGCTTTACAGGATGCCGATTGCCTCCTTGTCATCGGGGGATGCATCTGTGGGCTCGCAGATGGTCCCACCCTCTGAGCCCCTCATGGCGGCTCAACGGAAACGGTCTTCTTCACATTCTTTACACCCTTCAGTAAAGGAGAAGAAGAAGGAGAAGGAGGAGAAACACCGGTCATCTTCACCGGCTACTCGGCCATCTTGTCTCTCGACATCCCTGCTGACCCAGCCTATGATGGCTATTGTCGAGGAGGCAGACGCCTCAAATTTTCCGCGGAGCGCGGCAATACCCACCTTCCAGTGGTGCTCCCATCGACGGCCTTAGAGGAGCCTCTAGCTCGACCAGATCCGCCAGTGCTGGCCGTATCAGCCTTACCACACGGTCAACCCGAAAATGGGCTGGACCGTCCAGAACTTACCTGCCCTGCCGTGGATACTCCACAGGCTCTGTCTCGGCAGAGGGCAATTTCCTGTGACCACGTCTGTCAGGGGCACGGGCCCGACTGGGCCTGTTGCTGCCCCTGAGGCCGCTGCTGAAGTGGCGGCGGAGGCCGCGGAGGCCGCTACGGCCGACGGGGCCTACTCAGAGGCCGCTGCAGCCGACGGGGCCTGCCTGGAGGCCACTGCGGCCGATGGGGCCTGTGCGGAGGCCGCTGCGGCTGACGGGCCTTGTCTGGAGGCCACCGCAGCCGACGGCGCGGGCCTGCCGGCCGCGGGAGAGGCTACCGGGCCTGGAGCGACTTACCTCGAGGCTGCAGGCTCGGATCCCTCGACGTCGGCCGGCCTGCCGGGGTGGGTGGGACCCGGGCCTGCTCCCGGGGCTCCGCCCACCCACGGCCCCGATCCATGGGAGGCCTGGGAGTCTGCCTGCGGCCCCGATCTGGAGGAGGCTGATGCCTTCGCCTCGCCTCCTCCTTTCTAGCAGCGGCAGCAGGCCAAGGAGGCTGTTCGCCGGTCTCGATGCCTGCTGGAGAGGAGGCGACGGGCAGAGAGCTTGCAGCTGTGAGACACAGCACAGCTGCGAGCCCTCAGCCACATGGCCACGCCTGATTGGCCGGCGCCTGGCTTGGAGGGCTATTTGAGGCAGGCGCCGGGCTGGGGAAGGCACAGAGCAACAACCATTGGTCAACCGTGGTCCTGCTGTCCGTGCCTTGTTCCTGCCCGCGCTTGAGACCAGTCCTCCTGTTCGCCTTGTTGAAGTAACCTGCCTTATGTACTTTAACAGCCTGTGTTTATTTCTGTTAAGACTGTGTAGAAGCCTGCTTGCTTTGTACTTTTGAGTTTTGACTGCATTAAAGCCCTGCACCTCTAACCAGCTCCCCTGCCTCTGCCTGACCACCGCCTGGCACTGACAACGTCCGCCATAGTGCGGCGCGCTCTCCGGGCCTTGCAGGCAGGCAACGATCTCCACGGCAGCAGAAGGCCACCCCTGATCGTGGTGAGTCTCGGACGAGGCTCGACTCACCAGCCTTGGAGGAGCCTCCGGCTCGATCGGATCCTCCTGTGCTGACCACATTGGCCTTGCCACACGGTCAACCCGAACAGGGGCTAGACCATCCAGAACCTTCCTGCCCTGCCTTGGATACTCCACAGGCTCTGTCTCAGCATCCATCATAGTCCGGCACGCTCTCTGAGCCTTGCAGACAGGCAGCGATCCCCGCGGCGGCGGGAGGCCGCCCCAATCATGGCAGGTCTCGGATGAGGCTTGACTCACTGTTCTCATCAGCCTCGTACATTGCTCACTATGGCCATGAGCACGTATGGTGGGAGCAGCTGAGATCATACTACTCGTGCTCCCCTGTGTATAGAGACCGGTATCATGCTGACATCCATCACTGGTCGCCATACTGCCATCGGTCCCAGTCTATATCTTCGGTGTCTTGGTACTACCTGATGTCTCCATACCAAAGGTCTCCACCCTGATCGAGATCACGGTCTTCGTATTACGACCATTGATCCAAGGACCGCTTGCCGCGCCTCCTTGAGCTTCGGTAACTGTTTCTCGCCCAACTACTGAGGCCCATCCAGTGCCCCAACAGCCATCAACGGCTCCAATCTCGACCCAGTCGATTGTGCGCCCAATTCCGCCTGTTCTGCTGGTACCGTCCTCGATGGCGCTGCCACCGGTCACACTACCGTTGATACCGTCTGCAGTACTGTCCTCTGCACCTGCTCTGCCTCTGCAGGCTGCGGCATTGCCAGCTCTGCCTCGTGACCATGAGCCTCCTTCACATTCCTCCCAGTCCTACGAGTCGGACTCAGATTCGGACGACTCCACGTCTGAGTCACACTCGTCTCCGCCGTTGGCCTTTGGAGGTTTTCCATTGCACGGACGCTCGCCCACCATCGGCGGCACCAATACTGTTCCTGCCTGTTATGCAGGAGGTATTGAAACATCCTTGGACCCAACCAGCCTCTCTGCAGCCAATCCCTCATCGTCTGAGCACCTTTACAGGACCCAAGAGAAGGATGTTGATTTTCTCTTCAACCACCCAGTACCCAATTCCATAGTGGTCGAATTGTCCCACACAAAAGGTGGTAAGAGGGCTCATACCACTCCGTCTGATTGGGAAGGTCACAGGTTAGATTCGTTTGGAAGACGTTACTATTTTGCATCTTCCTTCATCATGAGGACCTCGAACACTCAGGCTTGCCTCGCTGCCTACCAGTGGTACGTCTGCAACAGGTTCTATCCTTTGCTGACCCATCTCCCACATGAACTTAGGACAAGCACCATCCCGCTCTACAACGAATCAGTGGCCTTGTCCAACCAGCAAATCCTGTCCTCCTGGCATGTGGTCAAGGGAGCAGCCTGGGTGATGGTCAGCACAGTCGCCCTTCACCGATTCACTTGGTTGCGGTCCACGGGATTTCAAGAGGACAGCAGGAAGCATATCGAAGATTTACCCTTCGATGGACAGGACCTGTTCCATGCGACTACAGACGACCCCAAGGATCATCTCATCAAGACGCGTCTTATGGCCAAGAGGATGGGGATCCATCAAACACTGCAGTCCCGTTGCAGTTTCACTTCCTGCTCTTCTTGGTGTCAGTCGACCTCTTCTTAACCGTCCTGATCGCCATGCTGAACATCAGTTTGGTCCTCACCTCTGTTTTCGACACGCAGGACCTTGTCAAGGCGGCGACCATCATCTATGAATTCTCCCTCCACGGTGAAGTCACGGTTTTGACTTCCGCTGCAGCTCGCCATCACATCCATTCTTCTGCCTGCCTATCGGCTTACCGACCGCTTGGGTCTGACCCGCCATCTTGGCAAATGGCTTCACATCACTATGAATCCTTGGGCTCTTTCCATTGTCTGTCTTGGTTACGCCATTGAATTTCAAAGTATACCACCTTACACAGACTCTTTTCTCCGACCTCGGCCTCCAGGTGGACCCCAAGAAGTCTCACCTTGAGCCGGCCCATATTCTGGACTTTATCGGCGCTACTCTCGACTCTGTTGCTGCCAAGGCCTTCCTTCCAGTGAAACGGGCCCGCACTCTGCGCCAGGCTGTTACTGTATTTCTCCATGCCCCGGTAGTCTCCACGAGGAGAATCCAGCAACTTCTCGGCTACATGGCGGCCACGATGGCAGTCACCTTCCTCTCTTGCCTTCATGTCCGCCCGCTACATCATTGGTTCATCAGGGTCTTCGACCCTCTTCGAAATGACCAGGGCCTCCTACCTCAGATTCCTTGACAGGTGCGATGCTTTCTCTTGTGGTGGCTCTCCCTCCGGTACCTAATCTCAAGGATGCTGTTCATCGACCCCTCTCCTCAAGTCACGGTAACGACGGATGCCAAACTTTCATCAGCGCCAGACCTCTGCACCAGGCCTCCTTTAGCACTTGGTTGGTCTCATGCTGCACCCAGACCTACCACTCCTGTGTCTCCACGTGTGCAGGATAATCCCTTAGATGTTCTGGCTATACAGGATGTCCTCACTGCAGCCAGGAAGGAGTCTACATGTCGATCTTACCGCTACAAGTGGTAAAGGTTCTTGGCCCTCACTGATGCCCCTCATGAACCCGCATCACCTGTCACCCTACCTACTGTGCTGCGTTTCCTTCTGCACCTTCGGGAACAGGGGCTTGGCCTTTTCATCTCTCAGGGTCTACCTCTCGGCTACTGTGGCCTACCAACTGCGTGGTACCGTGTTGCTACCCACACGCAAATCTTGAAAGGACTGCAACACCTTCATCTTCCGGTAACTTCATCGTTTCCGCCTTGGTCGCTGTCCTTGGTGCTCTCTCAGCTGATGCGACTGCTCTTTGAGCCTATGGCTACTTCTGATGACAGGCTCCCGACCGTGAAGACGGCCTTCTTTGTCGCTCTCACTTTAGCGAGTGAGCTGGCCGTGCTGCAGTTGGATGAGCCCTTCCTTGTCTTCTACCGAGACAAGGTGGTCCTGCTTCCAGACATCTCCTTCCTGCCTAACGTTGTCCCCGATTTCCATCTCAACCAGGATGTCATCCTTCCCACCTCCTATTTGGACCCGTCCACACCTCTGGAGTGATCTCTCCATTCGCTTGACGCCCATTGAGCTCTGGCCTTCCACATCCAACGGACTTTGTCCTTTCGTCAGACTCCCCACCTGTTCGTCTGTTATGGTGGTCATTGGAAGGGCCATAAGGTGTCCACCCATAGATTTTCCAAGTGGGTGGCTGATGCCATTCACCTGGCATATGAACTGGCTAACCAGCCTCCGCCAGCCCTGTTTCGTGCCTACTCCACTAGGGCTGTGGCATCTTCAGCGACTCTCCTTTGTGGGGTTGATCTGCAAGAGCTCTGTTGTGTGGCTACCTGGTCATGACCCCTGACCTTTGGGCGCCACTACCGTCTGGACTGTCGGGCACAACAGGATGCCCGCTTCGGCTGTGCAGTGTTGTAATGAATTTATATCTCTTGGACCAGATGAACTACATCCAAAGATACTAAAAGAACTGGTAGAAGTGATCTCAGAACCACTGGCAATAATCTTTGAGAATTCCCATAGAACAGGTGAAGTCCCAGCAAACTAGAGGAGGGCAAGTGTTGTCCCCATCTTCAAAAACAGGGAAAAAAGGACCCAAACAATAACTGCCCAGTTAACCTGATACTGGGAAAGATTCTAGAGCAGATCTTTAAACAGACAGTCTGTAAGCACTTAGAAAGGACTACTGTAATCACTAAAAGTCGACATGGGTTTCTTGAAAACAAGTCATGCCAGACTATTCTTATTTCTCTTTTTTTTTTAGAGTTACAACTTTGGTAGATGAAGGGAATGGTGTGTATGTAGCATATCTTGATTTCAGTAAGGCTTTGAGAACATCCCCCCCCCAACATTCTTGCAAACAAGCTAGTAAAATATGGGCTAGACAATGGTGTTGTTTTTGGGTGGATTTGTAACTGGCTGACCAACCGAATCCAAAGGATGCTCACCAATGGCTCATCTTAATTCTGGAGAGAAGTGATTAGTGAAGTGCCACAGGTTTCTGTCCTGGACTCAAAGCTGTTCAATATCTTTATCAATGACTTGGATAATAGAATAGAGGGTATTATTATCAAATTTGCAGATGACACCAAATAAGGAGGGGTAACTAATACCCTAGACAACAAGATCAGAATTCAAAATGACCTTAACTTATTAGAGAGCTGGTCCAAAACTAACAAAATGTATTTCAACAGGAAGAAATATAAGGCACTACATTTAGGCAGAAAAAAATGAAATGCACAGATATAGGATGGGTGACACCTGGCTTGACCACAGTACACAGGAAAGAAATTGAAGAGTCTTAGTAAGCCACAAGCTGAACTGAGTCAACAGTGTGATGTAGCAGCTAAAAAAGCCAATGTGATTCTATGTTGCAGAAATAGTAATGTCAAGATCAAAGGAAATAATTCTATTCTCTATTCTGCTTTGGTCAGATGCCTCCTGGAATACTGTTTCCAATTCAAGAAGCATATTGACAAGCTGGGACATGTCCAGAGGCGGACAACCAAAATGGTAAAAGGCCTGAAAACCGTGCCCTATGAGGAGTGGCTTAGGGAGCTGAGTATGTTGAAAAAGAGAAGGTTAAGAGATGATATGATAGCCATGTTTAAATATTTGAAGAGATGTCATATGGAGGATGGAGCATGCTAGTTCTCTGCAGGTTCAGAGATTAGGACATAGAGCAGTGGCTTCAAGCTACAGAAAAAGAGAAAAAGATGGTAAGAGCAGCTTGACGGTGGAATACAGTAGCTCAGAGTGTGGTGGAATCTCCTTCTTTGGAGGTTTTTAAACAGAGGGTGGATGGCCAGCTGTTGGAATTGTTTTGATTGTATATTTCTGCATGGCAGGGGGTTGGACCCGGTGGTCTTCATGGTGTCTTCAAGCTCTATGATTATGATTCTTGCTGTGCTGCGGCTGCTTTAGTGAGACACTGAATTGTGGAACTGGAGCATAATTTCTGTATATAATTTTCCAGAGTGTTTTTCATTAAACAAATCATAAACAGAACTAGGAATTGTTTCACAATCTAAACTACTCTTGACTAAACTGTTACTATAATTAAAATGCTAATTAAGAAGTTTGAGATTCCTACCCATAGTCAGCAATGCCAATGAGGCACTTTGTCTCCTGGATACAATAGAAACAAAACTAGAAAACAGAAAGGGAAGAAGCAGGGTTACAGTTTGAATGGGGACCCAGTATGGCCATATACAAGAGAATTTGCTTGAGGAAAACAAAACAAAAAACAAATTCCCTCTCTATTTAATGTGATACAAGGTTGTATTGTTATCTTTTAAGCCAAAAGAAATAATAATTTGTTGCTCATTGTGCGGATCCTGTGTTACCCTGTGTGTTGGGGGTCCCGGGAGGGGCACCCAAATAACCAAATAAAAACACGAGATGGGGAAATTAAGCTCTGGCACTCTCTTAAGCTAACGAGAGGCAGGGTAACTTTAGCTGAGATCTTTCACCCTATGTATACAGCATCAGGTCAGAGAACGGCTAGACAAGGTTTTAACGTAACAAATAATATTTTATTGAAAAGAAGAAACACAAAAGACACGACATACACTGACTAACTGAGAAATAGAAATGGAGAGCTTTGGGGAATGGGTAATACGACACCTGGTCTCGTAGTCCTGGAGAGAAGAGGAGGTTGCAGGGAAGGAAGCTCAGCGCGGTTCACTGAGGGGAGTTCACTGGACAAACCAACAGCAAGGTGGGATGGAAGTCCAAAGTGTTCCGAGGTAGTCCCAAAAGTGGGGACTTTTTATAGGGTGGACTTTACCTACAGGCTATGCCATGCCCGGTGAGAACAAAGGAAATTTGGAGCTGGACAAAGGAGTTGGAAAAGGTCACGTTTTACATGTTGGGCTTAGCGCTCAATGACAATAGTATGGCCAGTATGTAAATGGCTCGGCATAAAGGAATGGCTCGGCTCTTGGCCGTCCGTCTTTGTGTAGATTCACGCTGAGCAAAGCCAGTTTGCAAGGAGGTTTTTCCCTAAGGCATCGGAGAGGCTTAAGTTGCCTGCCTAAATGAGGTCTGGAATGTACAATCATTAATGGCCGCGCCCAATACATGCTTGTCCAGTGGACCTCTGCAAACACGTGGAGTAGGGTGGCAGAGAAAGGTCAAGTAAAGGCCAAATTATTTGATATCAAAAGGATATCTAGTGCTCTCACCAGACGTATCATAACCGTGATAACACCTGTGTGGCTATCCCATTTAGTAATAATTTGAATTCCCTTAAATGTGGTGCTAGAAGAGAGTACTACAGATACCATGGACGACCAAAAACGTAAATAAGTGAGTCCTCAAGCAAATCAAACCTGAATTCTCCCTAGAAATTAAAGTGACTAAACTGAAGCTATTGTACTCTGTACACATTATTAAACAACATGGTTTTCAGGAAAATGTTATAGTGTGTAGTAAACTGAAGATAGTGGGAAAAGAGGAAGACTGCATTGCAGATGGATTGATTTATCAACAAAGCCATGGACCTGAGTATGCAAGATCTGAGTAGAGCTTTCAGTGATTGGGAGTCATAGAGCTCTCTCATCCATAGAGTCACCATAAGTCAAAGCCAGCTTGATGCTAATGCTAACAATAAAATAAGAGAATGGTATTGGTTATATCTGAACATATTAATAGTTCTACACCACCGTTACAACATGCTGAACCCCTTCCCACACAACCTAGGCATACCCCTATTTACTATTGTACTGGTAAATTTTAGATATTATTCCAATATCCTAAACTGGAATTCTTCACGGTTTCTTTTTCATAGCCTAGCACTTTCCTGGTCTAGGGAAAAATGAAAATATGATGCTGAATGTGATGGAACAGAGAAAATGTAGTGGATTAATGGAAATGGATACATAGATGATATTACCATTTCCAATATGGCAGGGGGTTGGATTCGATGGCCATTGTGTTCTCTGCCAACTCTGTGATTTTGTGATTCTACTGTATATCAGTGCCGTGTCTTATTTGAAATGAGCTAGTGGGAAAGAAATTTGATTGATGGAGTACACCTACATCCCATGGAGGTATGCCTAACAATAGTAGTTTGTTGGGCATTGGGTACATCTTGTGCTCAGAATACATCCATATGTGCCTGGAGCTGTTTCACATAGCACTCTTGTTTTGCTTGTTTTCAAATGAATGACAGTTAATGCAGTGTAAATCTAAGTTAAGAAACAAACAAACAAAACATTTCCCAAGGGTGGAGCTTATCTTTGGAAACGCTGAAGTAATAGGCTATATCCATAGTGCTGAATGAGACCTTTTAAAGTTAGATGTGAAGGTTTGAAATAGGTTCAAGACTAGGCTTGCCAGATTGAAAATGAGAAAGAACTCTTGTACTTTTAATGGTGGCGCAGAAGAGAGAATTTCAGCAAGTGTTGCTTGTTACCTTGTTGTGTGGCAAGTAACACCTTCTGTAGCCCCTCTTCTAGTCTTCACTCTAGTGACCCTATTCAAGACTTTGTACACATCAAGAACTGCTAACCCACTGGTAGCCCATTCTCATTAAGTGCAACTTCATCAAAATAAAGTATCTCCCAGTCTTGGATTGACTCTTTCCACAGAAACTGGCAGTTGGAATCTTCAGAGCAGGAAAAGATATAAGATGCTTCCTGTTACAGCTGATGATTGCTTAAATGACAAAATCTTCATGGCAATTGATTGTTTGGGGTATTGTTCTGGATATGTGTACATCAATACTTGCTTCTTCCTTCATTCCATCCACCTAGCCCTACAATTATTATTTTTCTTTCATTTATTGATGGTTGCCTTTCAAATCTGTAATGTGATAATACAATAGATATATTGTATGTGCGTGTTCATGCTTGTCAGTGTATCTGTATAAATGCTGGTAGAGGCACAGTGAGTACACAGGAATACTGTATTACAAAACATATTACACAATTTATAAAAAGATTATTCAAACAACATATGCTCCCAAATGAGATAGGTACTCTACATAGCAAGGCTAATGTTTTCCAACTGGAACGATTAGTTGAGACTGTTACATGTGTAACAGTATATTTTGAATGAAAAGTCTGGTGGTAATTCTGAATCCATAAATTGACTCCTTCAAGTCCTTTCCAACTTATGGTGACCCTAAGGTGACCCTATCATGGGGATTGCCTTTGCCTTCCTCTGAGGCTGAGATAATGTGACCTACCTAAGGTCACTCAGCATGTTTCTATGGTTGAGCAGGGATTTGACTCTGGTCTCCAGAGTCCTAGTCCAACATCCAAACCTCTACACCACTTTGGTTCTCTGCTCCCTGTAAGTAGTGTTAGATACATGAGTTTGACATAAACAATTCAGATCACATACCCCTTCTGACTGCTTACCTCTGTTGGGAGCGGGAGCAGTTGTGGTAGTATATTTCTAAGGCTGATGCACAATTACGCTATTTCTTATTTAATGTTTCTGTGTACAATATTGAAAAACTGTTTGGTAAATGTCGTGTGTTGGCTTGACTGTTAGACTATAACCCTAGAGACCAGGGTTCAATTTCCCACTTGGCCATGGAAACACAATGGGTGATCTTGGACATATCACGTATGCCTCAGCCCCAGAAAACCCTGTGATAGGTTGACAATAAGTCAGAAATGACATGAAAGGAGCCAAGAACAACAAAATACTCAGTAAGTGACTTAATGTTAAAACAACAGCCTAAATCTAAATGTTAATCCCAGCTAAAGTAGATTCACTGAGTCAATGGGAATCTGGTAAATTAAGCCTGGCACCTTAGAGGTGTGTAGGTCAGGTTGATTTAGCAGGTGTACTCTACTCAAGCAATTGGATTTTGGCTCTCTCTCTACATATACAGATATATATATATATATACATACATACATACATATATACACACACATACATACACACACACATACATATATATATACATGCATACATATATACATATACACATACACTTATATTTATACTGTATTGGTCTTTTTCCTAGTCAGTTTAAAACAGTTGAAACAAATAGAGCTAAGAATTTCCAACATACAAAAGTTAAAAATGGAATTAGTCAAAAAATTTAAACTTGACAAAAATATAAACCATTATATGGAAAAAAGCAATGTTTCTGTTTTTCCAGTTTACTTTATGGCAGTGCCTGGCAGTAGCTGCAGCATTATATTTCCACCCTTGAGTGAGTTTCCTTGTAATCTGGAAACAGTTTTCTTTGGGAAGGGGAGTCTTCTTTTATATTTCTTTGTGCTTCTTTAGACCAATCTGGAAGAGCCCTTTATGAGGCATAAAAAGAATAATACTTGATAGTAACACCATTTTTATTCATCACTTCCAGTTCAAAAATGTTTGACTATCCTAATTGCACCAAATTTGCAGCTCAACTGCCACAGGGATTGGGAATATAGTACTGACACACCAGTTTAAATACTGACCTGCCTGTGTAAAGCTGTGTCTAGTGATAACCCTGCTCCCACCCTTTCCAGATAAAAGTCACTGAGATTAATGCTTTTCACATAGATCCTTTTCCTTACCTTGAACATGAGTGCTCCCCTTCAAGGCTATCCAAGGATGAAATCTCAGAGGGTGTTAATTAAACAGGACAATGATAATATAGCAGTGATTTATAGTTACAGATTACTAGGCCACAGGGGTTGGTCTGATAGGCATTTATTGCTTATTTAACAGTTTAAGTATTTTTTAAAAAATCATTGTGGTACAAAAGGTGATGAATGTTGTTTCTGCTAAAACAGTCCATTAAGATGATTCATTAACATTGCAAAGAGGTCTGTAGATCTTCCTTGGAGTCGGCAAAAGTCTGGGAAAGCGTGAGAGGCATTACCATATGAAATTCTTTATGCCAAACTATAACTGATAATAGTAACCATCAGAAAGTAATACTAATCTATATAGAAAATGACCTTCTATTGCAACAACCAGAATAATCATTTAATCCCAATTTTACACCCCCCTCCTGCATTGTTTAACATGAAAACAAACTAACAAAAAACAACAACAACCATCTGACAACTTCTGAGATTTTATTGTTGGGCATTTTTACCAATCTATGTAGCCCATAGATTTGCACCTTGGAGCTGCCACAGTTGCACACCATTGCTCTAAACGTTGCTGCCCTTGGGTATAGTTGAGAATGCTAACCCATTGTTGATACTGGGTAAAACTGAATTGACACACTTACTAGCTTCTGTATGTGGAATGGGGGCAGCATGTGCAGAGGAAGAGGCATGGGGCTCGCTTAAATAAGACTGCCTGTGCACACCTGCAGCAATAACTTTGCTGGAGTTACTGTCAAACATCCATAGAAATTGGTGGGCTGAAGTCAATAAAGCATTGCACTTAAAGACAGAGGGGCTTGAGTTATAATCTCTGAATCTGTACACACTCAGAAAGCTCTGAAGTTGCCAAAGTGAAAACTGGAAAGTTGTGGTTGTGAAGAAGAGGGGGTTTCAATAAGTGTTGTTTGTCATATGGAATATGCTGCCTCGGAGTGTAGTGGAGTCTCCTTCCTTGGAGGTTTTTAAGCAGAGGCTTGACGGTCATCTGTCGGGAGTGCTTTGAGGGTGTTCCTGCATGGCAGGGGGTTGGACTGGATGGCCCCTGTGGTCTCTTCCAACTCTACATTTCTATGATTCTATGATATAACAAGCAATGCCTGCTGAAATTCCCTCTTTTACCCAGCCATTAAAGGTACAGAATCAGTTTTCAGTCTGGCAACCCTATTCCTTGGTGATTTTGGAATAGTTACTATAGGCATGCCTGTACTACACAGTTATATCATTTCTGTGCCACTTTAATTGCCATGGTTCCATCCTATGAGTTTGCGTGGTGGCAAAATATAAACCTATTGTTTGTATTTTGGTGAAGTACTTAGAAGGTACCATGGTATTCTTAGAAAAGAGGAGTTCAGAATTAAATCAGTTTAATTCTGTATTGTAGAGAGGCACTCAGGATCATTTGGGCTTTAGACTTCAGAGGATTCAGCTAGACCTCTCTGGCAGAGAGTGCCAGTTACAGATCCAGGATTCCTTAGTATGGAATCATGGCAAAGTAGTAGTAGAGATACACCTTATTTCTCAGTATAAACTACTTTCTAGGATTAATGTAATTTAGCCCCTTTTGCAGTGTTTACCTTAGGAAAGCAATAAATTACAGCTATACCTCAGTTAACAGTGTCATGTTCCTGATCACGACTTAACAGAAAATTTGGTACCAGAGGCAGATATAACAGAGAAGGAAAAGGAAAAGGTCCTATGCTACTAAGAAGAAGATTAGTTCAGGAGGTTTCAACAAACATTTTATCCCAAACTAACAATAAGCACATGCGAAATGGGTTAATGAGGTCATGTAAGCCTTATACAAGTAAACACAAACATACTGAACCTTCTAGAGATCACTTGAAGTCTTTTTCCAAAATGCATCAAGAGATTACTTTTTCTTTTACCAGCCACCACTTTTCTCATGGTTTTCATTTTGGTGGTCACACTTATGGATATAGTCCTTCCTCCACATTTGTGTGTTTGACCTTTGTGAATTTGATTATTTGCAAGGCATGCACATGCCGTCCCCACCCACCATTATCCTCCTCCCATTCCTTTGAGTTTTGCCAGGCACAGAAAAGGAAGGCAAACACCTGGGCAAAAGGCAAAGGAATGGAGAGGCAAATGTATGCCTTCCTTCTCCCCTCCCTCTCCCATTCTCTTGCTTCTGGCCCTGGTGCTGAGAACGCATAATGGAGCGGGGGGGAAGCATATGCCTTCTTTCTGCCTTTTGAGTCCCCCCTCCCATTCCCTTGCCTCTGACTCTGGCATGCAAAAGACAGTGGAATGGGAGGGAAATCACAAGAGTTATTTGCAGTTTTTCCACTTTCACACAGGTTCTTTGCCCTAAACCCTCATGAAAGTGGAGGGGGCACTGTATATCCTTTTTTAACATGCTGGGGCAGGGAAGCTTATCTGTTCTCTGCTTTTCTATATATTTTGCTGTCCACACATGCTCAGCAAAGGATTCTGGAGGCAGCTGCTGTTTACCTTGCCCGTTACAGGCACACATGGCTGCAATAGGATCAGCTAGAGAAAAGTCGCATTCTTTTCCAGCTCAAGTTTTGATTTGCATTGCTTGCTGTAGACACACTGCTGCAACCTGACACTAAAAGTCTGTTTTTCCAGTCTTCCTTCACCATCTTCCCAGTGCTGATGCTACTAAAAACTTGCAGCTGGACAGAGAATGAAGAAAAAAAGGGGGACTGGGCAGGCATAAAAATACTTTATAAAATTGAGTTTCTTTATCAGAGTCCTTGTTGACTGAGGTGTGCCTGCAGTCTTTCTCCTCACCTTTTATTGTGGGTTAAAGAGGTTATAGTTCCGTCAATAACAGAGAAAACAGTTTGCCTGTGGAAATTCTTAAGATTAGTTTCACCATCTCCAGATGGAGCTGGAGAAAAGCACTTTAAGAAATTCAGAAGAAATTCCAGTCAGTGCAAACCATATTGAGCTAAATGTATGGTATAAACAGCTTTGATATTCCTATTTACTGTATTATGTGGTTGTACTGGTCTTAGTGAGGTGAACGTGGTTTAGGATTAGTGTGATTGTGTGTGTTTTAAAATTTATCAAATTTATAATGCTCACTGTCTGTCTACCAGATGCCTGTAATCATGTATAACAGCCAGACAATTGTTTGTCTGGTTTGAGTATTTGTCTGGTTTTACAGCTATTTTTAAAGAGAAGTCTGGAATGTTTTAATTGGTTTCTAATTATCTCTTTAATGTTTTTAAAGTGATTTTACCAATTGTCCATTAGCCGAGAGGCCCTGGTCAGTCAAGAAGCAATAAATAAATACCATAAATAAATAAATAAACACATACATACATACATACATTCTACGGAAAAGAAAGAACTATAGCAGAAAAACAACAAGAATAGTTCATACAATAAAATCAAAGAGGCATTCAAGAGCAAATAGAACAAAATGGTATCTATTGCCCATCTAAACCAAAACAATGAAAGTCAACTTGATTTGCTTTGGGAAACAGTTTCAGAACTGGGGAGCTGCTACAAAAAAGGCTCTGCCTTGTATATCTGCTGACCTAGCTTATCTTGAACTGATCCACGGATCTAGCTTATCAAGACCTGGGCAAGTAATTGGATGTGTTCATTTTATAATGTAGGTTCAAGTATCTGAAAATCTTGGTAGGGTTTAATTCTAGATGGTGAATTGCTCATGTTAAAGTGATAAATATGTGTTGCTGAGTGTGCAAAACCTGCTGCATTCGCACGGATAGAATCATTTAGACCTCCCACTTTTGTAGGTAAGTCTGGCAGGCCCTTGCGTCAGGACTTTCAGTTTATCCCCACACAAGGAGGTGAGCAGCAAAAAGATACACAAATTACATGCATCAAATGTAGAAGATGTATTGGATCAAAGGAATACATCCCATAATATCCAACAGGCAAGTGACTAAATGTTCCTGCATGGCAGGGGGTTGGACTGGATGGCCCCTGTGGTCTCTTCCAACTCTACATTTCTATGATTCTATGATTAAAGAGTCTCTTTATGTGTGTGGCTGACACCTCTTTTAAAAGCAGATTAAAGGAAGGGAGGGTGGAAAGTAAAGAAAATGATGACAGTCAAAAAGGACAACAAACCCAATTTCTCATTTTGTACAAGATGAATTAAACATTCCAGTGAGCTTTTCTGGGTGGCTTTCAGAGAATACATGAAGGTGTTTTTCAACAATTTTTTATCTGTCTGGAATTTCCAAGCCTTGATGTCTTTGAAGCTGCAGCCAGCAGACTGCCATCAGGTTAGTCAACCATTTATCTGGAAGCCTCGCAAGTAAACAGCTGCCTCTTTGAGCCGACTTTTGAAGTAACAGAGACAACATGTGGCATAGCTTAATGGTGTAAAAAGCTGAAAGACATGATACATTTGTTGGAACGTTTTGTCCTGGAAAGAAGACCCCAAATGCCTTGTAAATGTGTGCAGCTGAGTTCTTGCAAGCCTTGTAGGCCTGCTGTGCCCCACACTCAGTCTTTCATCAAAAGGTGTATTTTATGGATGCACCTCTGTTTACCTAGGAACAGAGATGGCCAGTGGCTTCCATCTCAACCAGCTACTATGGGTTTTTGTCTGAACTTTAGAAGAGCTCCCCTAGGTGCTGAGCCAGTCTCAAAAATAAGTCCAGCACCTTGGATAGCTCTTAAAGTTTGGATTAAAGCCTGGACTAGATTCATTGACCCACTGACATGGAAGGCACTACTTTCCCCTGCCTAGGGATACAATTTGGTCCCTAAGAATTTTCTGTCCAGCCATCTCCTTTGTTGTATACTTTATTATGAAAGTCAGCCGCCTTTACCCTAAGACAGGAGTAATAGGATGTTGTATGTTGTGCCATGGACAGATAGATAGACAGACAGACAGACAGACAGACAGATAGATATAACTTCTACCTGCCTTATATCAAAAAGAACTCAGGCAATTTACAAATGACATTAAAACAAGAAGTTAAACACTTCAAAACAATAGCAATAATTTGAATAAGTAAAAAACATATTTAACACAATAATGAATTAAAACAGATTTAAAATGTTAAAAAAAGTTTTAAAAACCTTGTACTTCAGTATTTCAGATGAATTAATGGGGCCCCAAAGCCTTGATGAACAGCCAAGTTTTCACTGGGTATCTACATGACAATTAAGACTCTTAAAGGTTGTACACACCACATGGTGTACCCTTCGCAGTAAGTTTGTCCTATGTCATTTTAGAACTATGTTCCTCAAAGTTGTGGTCTGCAGACCAGTGCGGGTCTGTGAGCCATACCTGCTGCTCTCCAGCAAATTTCCAGATAAGAAAGAAACTGTAGTAGCCACATCAGATAGCACTGGTTTAGAAGATACTTTTCACACTTGTTACAATCAGAGTTCAGAAACATTGCTTTTTGCTCACCAAAGTGCTTCTTATGTAATCTGATGTGGAAAAAACAACTTTTCCCCCAATATGCCAGGAATTAGCACCATATTTGTGCCCATTGGCTACAACTATTTCTTTCTTTCCTGGAATCTTGCTGTGGACTGGAAACCAATAACTCATGAACTAACTCTAGTCCACAAGCCACCATTTTAAGTAGGATTGGCCTACAAATTCCAGAACCTCCAAATAGCATAGCTTGGGGATTTGGGGAGTTACACTCCAAAAACGTTATAGTTCCTAGCTCTGGTTACAGTATCTGATGAGGAAGAAGGCAAGTCTCTAAGATTACTAAAAAATGGAATGTTTGACTTTGTAGCTGAATTATGAGTAAAGAAAGGAACTAGCATGGAGCACAAAGGTTTGGACAACCATAAAGAACTGGCCTTAGTAAAGAAGGTTCACCTGGGGCCCTTTCATTGTACACAATTATATATTGTCCTGTGGAATCCTTGGGTTTGTAGTTTGATGACGCACTGAGGCTCTTTGGCTAAGAATTCTAAATCCCTTTCCTTAAACTGCAATCCTAGGATTCCACAGGATGGAACCATGGTAGTTAAAGTAGAATCACAGCACTATAACTGTGTAATGTGAAAGGTCCTCAATGAGCTTCATAGCTAAGAACTATGACATACTGGCTGTAGGCCTATAAGACTGAAATCCTAACATATGTAAGCAAAATATAGCCCCATAATGTCCAATGTGGGGCTTATTTCTCTATAAAGAAACTTGTGAGTTCTCTAAGGGCCCTATCACACTACACTGTTATTATTCTACTTTAACTGCCATGGCAATATTGCATGGAATCACAGGATTTGCAGTTTAGGATGAGGCATTTAGAATTCTGAGCCAAAGAGCTCTAGTGCCTCACCAAACTACAAACTCCAGAATTCCAAAGGGTGCAGCCAGGGTAGTTAAAGTGGAATAATAGTGCTATAACAGCGTAGTATGATAGAGACCTGAATATATTCCTGATAGTGTCTCTATCTAGATCAGGGGCAGGAATTGGAAACTCTATCGCCACATGGGGCCCTTTAGGGGCCAACATGGCCCTTGTGGCTCCTACTGACATCCCCCAAAGTCATTGGAACCCCCCTCCACCAATTTTAGCCAACCTTATCTATTTTTCAGCTGAAAAAACCCCCACTCCTCTTGGCTTTAAATATTTGAAAATAGCTGTTCCCTCCCTACCATGTAGCCCCCTTAAAAACCCCTAAGCCCTGAAAAATGATTGTGAATGATGCAAGATCACTTCAGGCTGACCACAGTGGTGGCCGCAGTGGCATGGGCTCTGGAAAGTGCTCACCCTTGAGCTAGATGTATCGATTGCTTGCTTTATGTATGTATGTATGTATGTATTTATTTAATCGGTTTTTGTATCAAGTTAATCTGAGAGCTACGATAGTGATGTGCAGCCAGTATATCCAAAGAGGCCAAATCCTAGCCCAATGGTGTCCTCAATCCAGTCCACAGAAGGTTCCTCAGCCACTCCTCCGCAAGGTTCCATGTCCTCAGAAGCAGAGGCATATCTCATGTAAACAGCGCCTGGGGCAATCGTGGAAGTTGTCCCCCTAGTTCCACACTGCTGCTGCTGCTGCTGCCTCTTTCCCCTCCACCGCTAAGTGTTCTAGCACAGCTTTTTTTCTCCCTTCTGGCATTGACACCCAGGGCACATGCTCTACTTGCCCCACCCTAGATATGCCTCTGCTCAGAAGGGAAACAGGACAGGAGGTGGGGATCTCCATCACAGGGGGGTCTCTGGCCTTCTGGGAAGGTAAGACAGTGGGGAAGCAAAGGTTATCAGCTGGTGCTAAGAGTGGCCAGACTCCTGAAGTCAACACTTAGCTAGTTCTTAAAGCACTAGCTCCAGCACATTTGGCTTTGCTCCATTATCAAGGGAGTAAAGGGTTCATTTAAGTCATGACAACATGCCATGACAATCCAAGAGAAATCAGAGGAAGTAGATGAACCTCTTGCCGCTAGAACATCAATATGGCCTTCCTGAGTTTAAGAAGGTTTGCCTCTTCCTCTCCCTCCTTTTCTTACTCACACACTTCCATGAACTTTTACAAGTTTTCACTTGTAGTCTTACTTCTTTGAAGATGGAAAAAAAAAAAAGAGAGAGAGAGGGAAGGCCTTGGAGCAAAATTCAAGTATGCCTTGTTATTTGTCGGTTAAGTCAGGCTTCTATCTATTTCTTGCTCTTTTTTCCTCTGACCCATTTTTTTTCTCCCAGTCAGTCAGACCACCAAGGTGGCGTGAAGAGCAAGCAACTCTTTGTGAGTTTCTCCTTCACGTTCTGCTCTGCTTGGTCTTTTGAAAGGCGTCTCAATACAAGGCCTTGTTGATACCTTTGCTGGTGCCACTGTTGATACAGGGAATCATTAGGAACAGTTTAGCCTGAACAAAAGGGGTTTTGTTTCGATTGTCCAATGTGCAATTTGATGTCTTAACTGGAAAAAATTATATTAATTGTACAACAATATGTATTTGCCTATGGGGTTCAGAAAGCCGTTAAGGGAAAGAAAAGCTACAGCTAACTGCTGAAAAGAGGGACAATTTATAACTGAGAGCTCTGTCACATAGTTAAAACAACAGTTAGTTTGTCTCATCACAAAAAAGGATATGTTGGAAAAGCAGCAATTCTAGCTCTGCTGGTTGATGGGCTGTGGCTCTCAAGATTCCTCATTATTAACTGTGTGGCTAGGGCTGCTGGGAGCTGCAGTCCTAAAACAACCAGAGGTCTGCATGAATCTAATATCCAAGGTCTAGTCTATACATGCAGTAGAATGAGGTAGAAGAATCCTGAGGAGACACACAAGACTGCACTATATTTAGTAACAAGTGGAGGATGCCATTTTCCGATGTCCTTGTGTTGGTGTTGGTGTTTTACACTCATTTTTGTTTCCCTTTTATGTTGCAAGCCTTCAGACTGGAGACTGTCCTGTTTTTAATCTCTGTATGGCACTTGGTATGTTCTTAGACAGTTTTATAAATTACAGATAACAGTGCTAATGATATCCTGCCCATTCCCAACTGTGCTAGTTTCCTACTTGTGCAAAATCTTAAATGCAAGGAAACATTTAAAACTACGATTCTCTTTCTCCCTGCATACAATCTGAGGTGATATAGTTTATTCTGCCCCTTGATAATTTTATTATCTCATTCCAACCACATTCTGCCGCGTGTATAGATCAAGCTTAAGTTATGGAGAAGAGGTATGGTATAAGACAGTTCTGTTTGTTTTCAAGCTATGATGTTTTTATCAGTAGTAGGTGTGTTTTTTTTTTGTTTTTTTTTTGAGGCACTGCAAAAACAAAAAGGAGGGCCAAATCTTCCTAAAGGCACAGGATTACAGATCCATGAAGAAGAGTAAAAGGTTGAGTACAAGAATAGACATTAAGGCACCAAGATGATAGAAAAATCAGTTATCATATAAAACTGACTTAACAAAAGAATTCCTAAGTTGGTTAATGGGTGAATGTATTTTCCTTGGACCTAAATATCCTAAAGGCATCAGATCCTGTCTGATCTTGGAAGCTAAGCAGGATCAGCCCTGGTTAGTACTCGGATGGAAGACTGCCAATGAATACCAGGCTATATTTCAAAGGAAGGAACTGGCAAAACCATCTCCTGAGTATTCTTTGCCTAAGAAAACCCTATGAAATTCATGGGGTCACCATAACTCAACAGGTGACTTGAAGATACATACACACATATCTTTTTGTTTGTAGAGGGATCTTGTAGCACCCTTGAGACTAACTGAGAAGTTGATAGCATAAGCTTCTGTAAACTTAAATATACTTTGTTATGGAAGATTTGATATTAGTGTGTGTCATACCTTCCAACATTTCACACATGAAAATGAGGAAAAGTGTAGCCAAGCAACATCAGAGTGTGGTCCAGACGGCAAAAATTATTAA
The DNA here is from genome assembly GCA_948474755.1 of Ctenosaura bakeri. Taxonomy (NCBI): domain Eukaryota; kingdom Metazoa; phylum Chordata; class Lepidosauria; order Squamata; family Iguanidae; genus Ctenosaura; species Ctenosaura bakeri. The sequence continues at coordinate 21,604 of CAOLHI010005089.1, forward strand.
TGAAGAAGAACAGACAATCTAGGAGAGCCTGCAGCAGTTTCCTTTTGCCTGAGTCTACTGGGAAAAGCAAGATTCTGTCCAACTCTTTCCTCTCTCTCTCTGTTGAGTTAACTGAGTGCAAATTACATTTGTACTTTCAGCTCAATTTGCAGCAACTGAAGTAAACTGAGCACAAAGGGGTAAAGTAGAAAGAGAAGGAACGGGGATATTTTAAAAACAGCTGGAAAAAGTGAGTTGAGAGCAGATTTTTGGGACTGCCCCTGCCAAATCATGATAGTTGGAGGGTATGCTGTGTATGTTCTAATGAGAGAGATGGTTTAGAATCTGCTTTGATAAAAGAGGTTGCATTTGTATCTAGATATATCTACATTCTGCTGGAAAGCAGAGATTGCTGTGTGTTGCTCTATCAGATCAAAACAAAATCCACAATCCACAGAAGGGCAACATTTTATTTAGACCAAGTATAATTTCACCACTGTGTGCAAACATTTGAATTCTCCAGAACTGTTTCAAATAATAATGTGTGTGGGGGGGTGGGGGTGCTTGAGGTGTGATTAAATCACATTAGTAGGCCATTGTGGAACAATGTTGTTAAAGGAAGGTTGGAGAAACCCAGTTCCAAGGGCACAGTGAACCAATTTTCACTGGGAGAACAGGGATGGAAATTGAGGGTTGTGAGAAGGGATGAGTATCAGTCACTATTAAAAGGTTTCTGTGGAAAAAAAATGTGTTCATAAGTAGTGACAAAAATAATTCCCAATTAATTCAATTTAATTATAAAGTATACTGTAAAGCTTCCCCAAAAGAACACAAAACAGCTTCAGCTGCAATATATTTCATATGTACATTAGTTTGGTAACTAGGAAGTAAATTGTCATGCCTCACCCTCTAGTGATTCTGAGTCAGACACAGACACACACTCAGAATGTGCAGCCCTGTATCCAAAGGTGTGGCAGGAGGGGATCCCAAACCCCAGCAAACAGATGGGGATTCTACTTCCTAGCAGGAGGAGGAAGACACTGAGAATGTGGTTCCTACCCTTAGAGAATGAAGGAGAGTCAAAGAGAGTTTGCATAGGTCCCAATGACTCTTAAATAAGAGACACTAATTAATCCAGTACTGCATGTGTGAAGGCTGCCAGCTATAAATCTCCCAGTACCTCCCTGGCAGATTGTTGCTTGCAACTGATCTATCTTGCTAGTTAGCAACCCTTCTGGCTTTGTGTTTCCGTTGACCTTGGACCTTGCCTCATTTCACACACTCTGCTTTTGGACTCCCTTCTGACTTATAACCTTGAACTCCTGCCTTTCTGTTATGATTGGGACTGGCTGGTGAGTACACTCTTATTCTTCCCTTTGTTGTGATGAGGATGGTTAATCCACCTGGCATTTTATCCTGAATTTTAAAGGAGCCATGCAAGTTGCTGGACCTGTTTTGGGGACAGGAGTTGGATAGCTCTTCTAAAGTTCAGATTTAAGCTCAGTGAATTTACCACTTCTATGACAGAGAAGTCATCAAACACTGCTGATAATCACATTGTATCTTGTGATTATCTTTGTGACTGACTAGGACAGGATAATATTCTGACAGATCCTGCAGTTCACCCCTCTCCCTTGATCTCTAGAAAACTGCTGGCAAAAAACAGGACATAAATGCATGCTGTGCAAATTGTCCTGTTATAATAATTTGAACTTCTAATAAAGTCTAATGAGTCATTATTTGTCTGTAAACTTACAGAGAAACTATTCACTTGAAATTCTTACAAAAATATTGCTTTCCAAATCAAGTTATTGAATTTGTTTTTCTCTGATGGAACACTGAACACCTGTATGGTGTCAACAAACCTATCAAAGCTATAAATGTACCAGAGTGAGTCCTGCAGCACAGAAAATATACATGCATGGAATGGCTTCCTTGTACCCATACAATCTCTTAGTGAGTTTATGAAGTGCTAGTGCTGAAATTTTACATGAGCCAACCAACACTTTGAATGCCTAAACAGTATTTCTAAATGCTCATTTGCAGTACTAGAAATGTGGAGAGTGAAGGAAAAAATTTTTGGCGGGAGAGGAGAATTCTTATTGGAGGAGGTCAATGCCTTCCTTTGTATCCCCTGTTGCTGCACCCTTGCCTAGCTCCAGATCCCTAAATAGTTTACCCTAACTGACTTTAGATCAGAATGGGTACCGGTATCTGCCTCTGAAACTAACCTGCCTCACAGGTGTTTGGGAAGATATAATGTGATCTGTGTCTGATGACTTCTCTGTCACAGAAGTGGTAAATCCACTGGGGTTTAATCTGAATGTTAGAGGAGCTATCCAACTCTGTCCCCAAAACAAGTCCAGCAACTTGCATGGCTCCCTATTCAGAATAAACTGCCAGGTGGATTAACCATCCTCACTGATATAGAAGCCCCCAAGCAACGTTAGCTACACTTAAGTTGCTTGGAAGAAATGTGGGGTCTCTGTAGGCAGCTGAGGCAACCAGACATTCGAGGAAAGAATAAGGAACTCTGGTGCTGAAAATATGGGATAGGAGCTAGAATGGAGAGTGAGTGTGGTATATTTGTTAGTGTGCTGGATTATAGTGCCAGGAAACCAGGGTTCAAATGCCATGGAAACTGCCTTGGTGATCTTTGGCATTCACTCAGCTTCAGAGGAATCACAGAATCAAAGAACCCTAGAGGGTCCATGCAGTCCAACCCTCTGCTATGCAGGAATACCCATCAAAGCACTCCCAACAGAGGGCCATCCAGCCTCTGCTTAAAAACCTCCAAAGAAGGAGACTCCACCACACTCCAAGGCAGCATATTCCACTGCCGGACAGCTCTGATCATCAAGAAGTTCTTTTTGAGGTTCAGGTGGAATCTCCTTTCCTGCAGCTTGAATCCGTTGCTCCTTGTCCTAGTCTCTGGAGCAGTGAAAAACAAGCCCGCTCCCTCCTCAACATGACATCCCTTCAAATATTTAAACATGGCTATCGTGTCCCCTCTTAACCTTCTCTTCTGCAGACTAAACATATTCAGCTCCCTACGTTGGTCCTCATAGGGCATGGCTTCCAGACCCTTCACCATTTTGGTCTCCCTCCTCTGGACACACTTCAGTTTGTTGATATCCTTCTTGAATTGAGGTGCCCAGAACTGGACAGAGTATTCCAAATGAGGTCTAACCAATGCAGAATAGAGTGGTACTATTACCTCCCCCAGTCTAGACACCATACTCCTATTGATGCGACCAAGAATCGCGTTGGCTTTCTTGGCTGCCACATCACACTGCTGACTCATGTTCAGCTTGTGATCTACCAAGACTCCTAGATCCCTCCTAGACTCCTACAAGACAATGGCAAAATCCCCTCGGAAAAAATCTTACCATAATAGTGTTGCCTTAGGGTTGCTGTAATTATGAAATTACTTGAAGGTACACAACAACAAACTAAAGTAAAGTTAGGAAAGGACTGTGAGGAACAGACATGGAATTCATTTGGAGTACTAGCTGTTCTTATTGCTAAGCTAAAGAACTGGAAATGTATGAAAGACCATGTGGTATCCAAAATCAAGAGTATTTCTAGGCTTCAGAAGAGTGCAAAAAGACTTGAAGGCTCTGAGGGTGGGCTCAGGGTGTGAAAGAGCATAAGTGTGGCAGGGAAGTGAAAGAAAAGTTCAAGGAAGTATCTGGCTACTTGATATGGGCTAAAATCCATCTCTGTGTGGCAGGAGCAGTACAGTGTGATGACCTGTGTGGCAGGAGCAGTACAGTGTGATGTGGAGCAAAGTATCTAAACCTGTTAACCTGTTTAGTGCATGGAAACATGTTAGGATCCCACCATATTTCCTGCAGGGCTCTGGCCTGAACAGTTGAATGGTACCCTGATGGGTCTGTTGGCTATTTGGCCACGAGGCAGGTATTTGCTTGTTTCCATAACTAAAGGGAGCAATCTTGATTGTACCTTTAATACAATCAAGTGGAGGAAGTACATAACTGTTCTGGGCACTCTCATTGTTTCCTGCAGCTCTCCATGCTGCTTCTCCCAAAACAAAATGAATTCTTCAGCCAATGTATCAGGGGAACAGGAATGAAAAATTCCATGGGCAATTACAGAGAGCTGGCAGGTCCAAACTCTATTGTAACAGATGGTGGAGTTGACTGTACTTCCTCCTCCTCCTCTTCCTCCTCCTCATGGTGGGGGTTAATGCTTTTGAATGTACCCACTGAGAAAATAAACTCTTAACCAATTTATTGTGTTTTTTTTTTGCTGTAGTGTTGGCTTTGACTTAGGATGGCCCTATGACTGAGACACACCTGTGAGTCCTGGTCACCAACAGCCCAGCTCTGGTCTTGCAAACTGAGGCACATGGCTTTTGTCATTGAATCAGTCCATCTGGATGTGGTTTCCTTCTTTCCCCACTGCCTCTCACTTCACCAAGCATTATCTTTTCTAATGAGTCATGGTGGCTTGTGTGATGTCCAGAGTACAATAGCTTCAGTGTAGTCATCTTGGCTTCCAACAGTCACGTAAGGAACGGGACGGGAGGGCAGGGGGAATGCTTTGCCCCGAGCGGCAATGTTTTTTGGCCGTCTCGACTCGTAGCCATGCCCCCAAATGCCCTGGCTGTACCTCCACACACCACAATCATGCTCCACGGACCGAGGCCATGCCCCCCACTGAAGCCACACCCCCACGCACCATAGCCATGCCACCTCACACACACCCTCCACACCCTCCAAGCTCTGCCACTGGCTTCCAATGAGAGTTAAGGCCTGATTTACTCTCAGACCTTTTTGGTAGTCCATGGTAGCCACAGAATTCTCTGCTAGTGGTACATTTCAAAAGCGTTGATTCTGTAGGTAGATGTCAGCATGCTGGAAAAACAAAATTTGTATCCTCCAATTCTTTGCATGTTGTGCTAGCTTTCTACTTCTATGTTTTCCTCTTTGGATGAATATTAAAAAAAAAGAAAAAAGAACTCCACATCCTTGCAGTCTGAAGTGATCCAACCCATGCTTCCCTCCAGGGCCTTTCTGCACTACACTGTTATAGTGCTATTATTCCCCTTTCAATATCCTGTGGAATTCTGGGGTTTGTAGTTTACCGAGGCCAAAGAGCTCTCTGGCTTAAAATTCTAAAGGCCCCTCCCTAAACTGCAAACCCCAGGGTGCCATAGCATGTTGAAAGTGCAATAATAGCACTATAACAGTGTAGTGCAGAAAGGCCCCTAGTGGTCAACCACCATATTCTGTCACGTGTGCTAGTTTTCTACATACTGGTAACTGTTTTTAGGTGAGAATGAGCTCAAAAATGCAATGCCTTGTATGAAGCTGAGAATTTACCCTCTCATTCTGTATAACTTAGCTAGGCCATATCTTTATCTGGTTGCCCTTGAGCAAGTTACTCTTTTCTGGCCTCAGATCCCATCAATGTGGGGAGGTGGGCAGAGGAGAGTCCTTCACTGTGCATAGGATGTTCCTCAACATTGTGCTTTTAGACTTGCATTTAAGTAATCTGCCTTCCTCTGGTTTGCATGCATTGGAATGAAGTTCATCTCAGGACAAGCCTCATGTAGAAACCCAAATAAATGCTATAGAGATATGGAAAAATTTTGTTTTGTTGCCAGTTAGGATTTCCATTCGTAGCAGGAGCCTGACTCATAGAAATTTAGCACTTTTCCACTTTTTTTTTTTCTTTTTAAAACTACCTATCCAGAAAAGCTTCACTTGTGTAATTCTTTTGTCTTGGGTTAATTTTGCAGGTATAGGAGCAGGGTTTTTGTTGTCTGTTTTTAAAAAGTGGTAGAAAAGGTGGTGTCCTAGCTGTTGTCTACCCAAGACTGACATCATTTTATGAGAGTTTAAAAATGCTACTTTTGCTGAGGGGGGGCTGTAGGTAAAGAATTTCCCTCTTACCGTGGCCACTTACCCTACTTACTGGCCATGGTGGCTGGGAAATTCTGGGAGATGAAGTCCAAATGAGTAACTTTCCAAAATTCTGTTTTTCCTTTTAAAATATCAGCCCCTCCTCATTTAACAGGAAGGCTTTTATTATATCGCCCCCCCATCCATTTTCAGAGTTTTATATCAGGACTATCTGGCTGCTGAGGTGGGTATGTGCTTCTCTATTTGTGTTCAGACATTATCTTCCTTCATTTGAACTCCTCTTGTATCTTTCTACTTCCTCTGGTTTTTTTAAAAAAATTAGAAAAGTAAGATCTGTTCAGTTGGAATAGCTCCACTAGGCTTTTTCATTGGTAGTGCTCAGAGATGCTGGGAGAACCCAGCACCTTGATTTGCAAATTTGTTAAAAAAAACTTTGTTGATTTCATCCGAGCATACTGTTCTTAAAGAGCCAGTGTGGTGTACAGAGATGTGAAGGCCCAGAAAAAAAATCCAGAAAAATTCAGAAAATAAGATTTTTTTCTCCATTTTTTTCCCTGAAGCCTTTTTTGTTGGAAAAAACAAAAAAGAAAGAAAATACATTATGGAATGTTTTGTTTTAACATGATGAATAAAATCTTTAAGGCAAAGTGTTCATGTATTCTCCAAATCATTTCTAAAAACTATGACTGAAACTGATACTGATAATTATAGCTCAGAAAATGAGTCTGATTAAATTTCATGCCTGTTTATTGAGTCTTAGTCCCTCCCTCCTCCCTTCCACACACTTTTCCCCCTTCAATTCTTTTTATGGGAATGAATGCTATATGTCTATTTGATACTGTGGAGAGGAAATATAATTAATTTTCTTTGTTACTTGTTACTTGTTACGTTGATGGGTTCTTTTGGTTTTTAAAACTGGTTTTTTGCCTGCTCCACATAAACTAGTGAAACCGAACAGGTTCCGTACAGTTCAGAAGATTTTTGCTCCATTTTGTTACAAATAAAAACTTTTTAAAAATAAAAGTAAATGGCGTTTGTAATAATTGTTTGAATATACTGTATTTTTATTATACCAATTGTGATAATTTTATGCCAAATCAAATTGTACATAGTCATATTTTATGTTCCTAAGGTAACAGAGTGACTTTCAATCTGTAAAAAGTGCTAATGTTGCATTTTTTTCAGTTTTTCCTAAAATTTCCATTTTTTTCTGAAAAAAAAAACCAACAGAAAAAAATAAGTTTTTTCCCATAGCTTCAAAATTTCCAGAAATTTTACATCTCTAGCAGGCTGAAGGTGGGACTTGGATTCCAAGATACCAGGGTTCAAATCCCCACTTGGCCGTGGAAACCCACTGAGTGGCCTTGGGCAAGTCAAACACTCTCAGCCTCAGGGGAAGGCAATGGGAAATCCCCTCTGATCAAATCTTGCCGGGAAAATCCTGTCATAGGTTCACCTTAGGGTTGCCATAAGCTGGAAAGAACTTGAAGGCACACACACACACAAAAACAATACAGTTGTCAAAGGTTGAACAGCAGGCTAGAATAACTTGTTTCTTCTTTGTTGGTTGACAACCTTCCTACAGCACATATTCTCACAGTATTGTGAGCTGGAATGAGATACCTTCCTGTGATAATTAGCGGGCTTTGCCATAAACCTATTAACATACTTGTGTCGTTCCCACAGCTCTTTTAGATGTCAAAAAAGATAGAAGAATCTAGAGCCACAGAGGTGCTTTCCTTAAACCAGGTTGCTTCCAGAAAAACCTAGCCATCTAACAACTGAAATGCAACAAAGGGACTAAGGACAAAAATGGGGCCTGAGTTTCATTTGGAATAATGGAGCAAGTAGAAAGAGTCAGGCCTCATGTAAAAAACAAACAAACTGAGAATTGAAGGATTTGTGATTTTCCCCCACTAGGGCCTGTAACAGGGGTGTGCTAAGGTTATCCCTCAAAGATATCCCAGGTATCTTGCAAGAGGTGTCATTTCAGATTTTCATCAGGGATCAATGAGATAGGGGGAGAATATGGGCTTGGTCTTTGTGTCTGGAATTACATTGGCACGTATAAAGATATATTTCACGAACATTTGCTGAAGTGTCTACTCCTTTTTACTTTTTTAAAAAAATCGAACGGTTGAAGGGCTTCATTCAAAGTAGGAAGTCTTTTGACCTTTTTTACTTTTGTTGATAATAAGTAAATATATCTGTATCTATATCTACATACTCTCCAACATTTCAGAGATGGAAACTGGGACACAGGGACCCAGGCAACATCAGACTGTAGTCAATATGGCAAATGTTGCTAATGAGGAAGAAAGCTCAAGCCATAAGAGGCTACAGCAACTTGCCTTTGCCTAAGCCTAAAGAGAAGGTCAAGATTCTGCCCCCGATCCTTTCCTTTCCCCAGTGTGTGGAGGGTGGGTGGGAGGGGAGGGGCTACAGTGCATGTGGCTGTGGTGCATGGAGGCATGGTCACGGTGCATGGGGCATGGCTGTGGGGCATGGGGGCGTGGCCAGGGCAAGTGGGGGCATGGCTATGAGCTGGGATGCCCCCCAAACATTGCTGCCTGGGGCAAAGTGCCCACCTGCCCCCCTGCAACTGCCTTTTCCCACTGTAGAGTAAATTGAGTGAAAAGTACTTTTGAACTTTGGACTCACTTTATATCGACGGGAGTAAACTGAAGACAAATGTGGAAACTGGGAGGAGCGCATTAAATTGAGGACATTTTAAAAGTAGCTGGAAAAGTGGGACTGCAGAGAATTAAAGGGAAGTATCCATGCCAATTGGGACAGTTAGAAGATATGAAAGTGTCAGTCCTATATATAAACTGATTCTCCATGTGTGGTTTCTCATGTAGCCAGAAAGGATGCTAGTACAAAAGCAGATATCATCAGGCTTTCCCAAATGATTAAAAACAAACAAGCAAACAAACCCAAAACTTTGGGCTCTGGGACCTAAGGAGGAAAAAAGAGAGTTCAGTGAAGACTGGAGAGCGCTGTACTATCTGTGTTTTGTTTATTTGTTGTTTTTGATAGGGTTTTTCCTCCTTATTGGTTTTTCCACTGGTTTTGATAGGTATGTTTTTTCCCCACTGGATTTTAATGATATTTTTTACATTTGTATTTGTTATATTTTTAAGCTATTTTTCTTCTAAATGTTGTGAACCGCCTTGCATCCCAGACAGGGAAAAACAGCAGATAGAAATAAATGAGAGGGGGAGGGAGAGGAGGAGCGGCAGCAGCAACAATAACTGTGACAATGACAACAACAGCAACTTGCTTAGCTGTCATGGAACATTAGTTGGCTATATTTAAGGAGAGGAATAGAAAGTTCATGTATGCATGTGTCTATGTAATGGAGTATCATGGAAAAGGGTATTGTTAGCCGGCACACTGAAAAGCAGCACTCCCCATTGTAACATTTTGTCACAGGTCTCCTCTCCCCACAAAAAAACACACACACCCCAAAACCCCTTATTATTTTAAAAAGCTAGGAACCTTTAGTTCCAGTATTCTTTTGGCACAAAGTCACAGGTTGATTGATGAACACTTTTTGTCTGTCTGTCTGTTTGTCTTATCTAACTATCTATCTAGTAAATAGGCTAAATACCTTATTAGGAACCAGATCGTGTCTGATTTTGGAAGCTAAGCAGGATCATCCCTGGTTAGTACTTGGATGAGATATGACCAAGGAACACCAGCTGTTATAGGCTACATTTCAGAAGCAGGAACTCACAAAACCACCTCTGAGTATTCCTTGCCTAAGAAAACCCTATGAAATTCATAGGGTTGCTATAAGTCAACAGGCAACTTGAAGGCACAATGTAATTTAAATATAGTAATGTAAGTGCGTCTTGGGAGCCAGCATAGTATAGTGCTTTGAGAATTGGACTATGACTCTGGAAATCAGGGTTCAATTCCCGGCTCAGCCATGGAAACCCACTGGGTGACCTTGGGGTGAATCACACACTCTCAGCCCCAGAAAACCCCATGATAGGGTCACCTTAGGGTCACCATAAGTCAGAAATGGCTTGAAGGCACACAACAACAAATGTGCATCTTGGCACACTGATTTTCCCCGTTGTCTTTTGGGTGCTATTTTATAACATCAGCTTCTAAGCATTCAGGTCTTCTTTAAACTGACACTCTCTGTTAGCCTTTGAATGCAAGTCTTTTTTCCCCTGGAAATTAAGCAAAGGAAACCGGTTAGAAGCTTCTGAACACTTATTTGTGACTTGCTTTGCAACTGTGTTTACCCCACCCACTAGGTTTGCCTCATCTCTGGGTCTCCTTGTTGCCTCTGGAGTTAATTTTGCATGTAGATAACCTTAATGAGCTGCTGGTGTATTCTTGCTCAATTTGCATGCAATATCACAGCAAAAGAAGTGTATCTAATTACTTTGCTAACATGAATCTTCCTTTTCCTAAAGGAAACAGCTTCACTTGCTCTGAGTAGATTGAAAAGTAGCTGAATCAATAATGGAAAGACAGTTTTTTTTTTAAAAAAAAAATAAGCATCAGACTTAACAGCGTCAAGATATGAAGAAATCAAAATATGAAACTCTGAAAGACGCCAAAGTAAAAGTTGCTGATCTGGTCGTATGGCCTGAGTGCATCTCTGCAGGAAAGAGGCACTGGGCTGGGTGTTTGTAATCTCTGGAAACGATCTGAAACAACAGCTGCCAGCACACAGGTTGCTTCATCCTGGAAGAGAGCAAGAGGAGGGCCAAAAGAAAGGCAGAAAAACTGGTTTCTCTCTGTTGTTCTGGAGATGAGATCATGAGTTTGTAACATTCTCAGCAAAATGTTTAGCTATATGGAAGCTTATGACCTAGTATCATTTCCCACATTAATAACAACGATGCACACTTTGAGAAAGTTACCTTTTTGGACTATACTTCTCTGAATTTCCCTGCTAACATGGTTGGGGGATATTAGGAACTGTAGTTCAAAGAAGTGTTGCTTTTTCTCCTAAGCTTTGGTAGTGAAGTGGTGAAACTGCCTTGAGTAGAATAGACATTTTTTCACAATTTTGAAAGTCGTGTGGTATACACAAGGAAGTAAAATCAAGCAGTCTAGCTGTAGACAAATTGAAATAGTTAATGATTTTTCATAACTTGGCCCAGTCATAAATCAGAATGGAGACTAGTCAAGAATACTAGGACCTGGAAGGGCAGCTGTGAAGGAACTAGATACAAGCCTCAAGTGTAAAGATGCATCATTGAATAACAAAGTCAAGATAGTCCATACTATGATTTTCCCTATTTCTTTCTGTATGGTAATGAAAGCTGGCGAGTGAAGAATGCTGATAAGAAGAAAATCAGCTCACTTGAAATATTGTGCTTGAGGTGGATTCTATGGATACTATGGGCTACCAAAAGGACAAATGAATGGATCAAGAGCAAATCAAGCCTGAGCTCTCCCTAAAACAAAAGATGACTAGACTGAAACTATTATGCTTTCAATGTACCATGAGAAAACATGACTTGTTCGAAAAGATTATAATGCTTCATTAGGTGGGAGGCAATAGGAAGAAAAAGGCCACATTGCAGGTGGATAGACTCAATCAAAGAAGCCACAGCCTCAGTTTACAAGATCTGATCAGGGCAGTTGATAACAGGATGAGTTGAAGATCTCTCATTCATAGGGTCACCATAAGTCAAAATCAACTTGACATCAATTAACAGCAACAACAAGCCATAAACACAGGTTTTGAGGAGAGGGGAACACACATGTTCAATACATCCAGCCCAACAAGCAAGGCTGCCACATTTTTCCTGCTGCTGCTGCTACTATACCTTTAACCTCACTCCAGGGTGATGTCAAGCAAGGAACACCTCCTTAAATTCCATCTTCAGCATAACTTAAAAGACAGGGACTTTGTCCTCTTTTGTATCTTGCTACCCAAAACACAGAATATTTGTTTCATTAATCTGCTTATCTGATTTGTATCTGTTCTTTCTTCCAGAGCTGGAATCCAAGGTGGTGCATAGCATAATTTTTAAGAAATACAAATAAAGACAAAGCAAGTTATAAACATTAAAATACAACTAAAGTATTAAAACACCAATTAAATTAAAGTAGTTTGAAAACAAATTGATAATAATAAAATTAGAATGGTTAGTACATCAATTAATCCTTGTCTAGCCAACAAGCAGTTGCTGAGGGCCTGCTCATGGAAAAGCTTTTTTGATGGAAAGATATCAGGGATGGGGGCCAGCTTAACTTTCCTGTGAAAGGAATCCCAGTTTGGAAGCTGAAAAGATCTCTCAGATCCTCACCAAATGTACTTCCTGAAGGTGGTGTGAATGAAAGAAATCTCATTTCTGAAGTTCTCAAAGCCCAGGCAGGATTATCTAAATTATGGATTTTGATATAACCTTTAGATAAGTTGAGGGTCATTCCATGGAGAGGGGAAACTGCCAGCACTGCCTCAGGGGGGCATCCTCCTTGGTTGCTGTCGCTGCCATTTTTCCACCCAGTAATTCAAAAAGGCCTTTCATCACTCAACCCAGAGAAGGGGGTGGTTCTTCCTTCTCCTCCTCTTCTCTTTCTCCTTCTTCCTCCTTCTCCTCTTCCTCTTCCCTCTCTTCCTCTTCTTCTAATAAAGGTTAGTTAACTCTTATAAAAAATAGCCATCCCCTTTTCTAAATAAAGTGGCGAAAGGCATAGTCTGTCCCAGGAGAATCTAAAAGAAGCTTCAGCCCCCTCTACTACGTGTAGTAGGTCCACATATGGATCTACGCTAGGTTCAGCCATATACCACTCCCTGACTTACTAAACAGCCTCTGAGGCTTCCTGCATGGCCATTCTCTTCTTCATTGAGAGCGGGCAGAATTGCAGAAGCATCTGGCTATATCCCCATAACCAGATAAGAAAAGATTTCAGCAACACTGAGAGGAGGAGGAGCTCAGTGGATCTCAGTGCTGACGTCATCATTTCACATCTGGCTATGAGGATATGTTTCTGCAATCCTGCCTGTTCTCTACAAAGAAAGGAATGGGCATGTGGATGGGAGGGCCTTCAGAGGCTGTACAGCAGTGTTTGTGGAGGTGCTTGAGTGCTGCAGAGAGAAGAAGGGAAAACCAACCCCTGCAATGCACTGAAAATGTACAGGAAAAATTATACACGTGTATGTGCCTAGCAGGATGCCAGCCTCTGTGTCTCAGGTGGTCCAACTAAAGATCAGATCCACTATCATAAGGTGGTGGAATGGAAGTGTTGGGTGGTGTGAAGCTGATATTATTTTTCTCTCATGTGTATTTTGCCCAATAGACAAAGGAGGTGGAAAGGCTGGTAGAGACCTCACCTTTCCTCCCAAATTGATTATGAATATCTACCCACGGTCCTGCTCAGACAATGGTCTGAGCAGGACCGTGCACTCAAACCACTGCTCATCCTCTACTGATATTCATGTGCGAGTCCCCATCCCATCCCATATGTTATCCTGATTTGGCACTAAGGCTTTCAGTAAATATTTCCAGTCCCTTTAATTACATAGTTCTCTCATCTTCTGCCCGCAGGTCTTTCCTTGTCCTCAGAGGCTAAGCAGGTAGGAAAACAAGTTCAAACAAAATTGCTTGCATTTGGCCACTGGTCAATCTGGCTCAGTGCTGTTAAATGGCTGGCAGTAGCTAGCCAAAGTTTCAAATGGGGTTTTCCCAGCCTTACTTGGAGATGCCAGGCAGTGAATTAACTTGGAACTTAGTACATGAGAATACGTTCTAGCACTGAGCTACGGCTCCTCCCTTACTTATATTGAGAAATAAACAATTGTTATGGCTCTCCCTCTTGGTGGCCACATGTTGCTACATGAGCTACCTACGGTCACAGAATTTTACTTCTCAACTCACAAGAGCTACATTCTAGCACTGATCTTTCATGGCAATATTTCCAAGGGCGAAGGGCTTCTGACTCCCTCAACAATATCACTAGTTTTCATGCTTGCATAATGGGCTGCAAAACATCAGGTAAAGCTCACCATTATCACTATATTTTGTGCCAAAATTGGGAGTGGGACTAATGCTTCGTGGAATAGGGCATCCTAAATCGCTAAACAACAAAAGCCTGGAGGCAAGTTACTGAATGTGAATATGTTTAATTTTAAATGGTACGGTTGAGGTTTTACCAACCCTTGCAGTAGTTTTGCACTCAGGTTTTAGCCTCAATATAGGATGGGATTCATTTCAACTACGACAATCTACTTCAGCAATAGAGCACATGAACTGAGTGAAGTGTTAACGTTTGATAGACTGCAGTTCTCATTAGGCCCAGCCAGTGTAGTCGATGATGAGAAAGAACCCCGGAAAGCCACCCCATTCTACTTAAACAAACTTGGGGAATGGCTTCCCCCTCCTCTATACCTTCATTGATGCTGGAAAGACATGGACTCAAGTTGAGATTTTCTTCATTCACATCATGTGCTCTGCCACTGAGCTATGGTTTTATCCCTGAGTTAACTTCTAGATCGCCAGTACTAAGACTGCTTTTTAGAGTCCCTCCAGATAAGAAAAAAAAGTCTCTGAAAACCCCAGGTTTTGTTCTGGTACAAACCAGTTTTATTTTGGAGATTCACATCATGTTTTATTGTCCTGGAACTGGTTACAGTGGCTGCTGCCAGTAAACACAGCTACTGTTTTCAGGACACAGATTCAACAGAGATCAAGTGAGGGAAAGAAGAACATTTGCAACAAGATAAAATGATCCCAATGTCTAATTAATATAATGTGGTTAAAGCACTTGAATATTTTGACCATAACCCCTGGAAAATAACAAAGAAGGCTTAGTGGCAAGTTGTGAAAATCAGTTTCTGAAATGTTGCCTGAGTCTAGATGTGGCACACCATCATAGAATCATAGAATTGGAAGATACCAGAAGGATCATTGAGTCCAACTCTCTGCCATGCAGGAAAACACAACCAAAGCATTCCCTACATGAATAGTGGGGGAGCAGGAAGAAGAATTCAAGCAGAAGTGGGAGCAGGGGAAGAGATAAACCTCGGATATTTCAAGAAACAGATTGGAGGCAAACCTGGGAATATGCAGACAAAATCAAAACAAAAAGAACTGGAAACTCTAGATATTTCCAGACCTTATTCTCTTCTGGATGAAACCTTAGTGATTTAAAGTGGATTTCATTTTCAACTAAGGGTTGTGATAGGGTCCAACCAAGAGCAAATGTTTCTGGGGAATGTCTACTTTGGAAAAGGAAGACCAGAAACTACCAAATAAGACCATGGATTGTGACCACTCTTTGTAACATCACTTGTCAGCACTCATAATGAAAGCTGGTAGCAAAGAAATCAGGATTCACCAAGACTGTTGACACAATCATTTTTTAAAAAGGAATTTAATTGCATTGGGGAAAAAAGCTACTTTTGTACTCCTGTTTTTGATATAGATCCAGAGTGTACTAAGTTACTTTTGATGGTAACATATTGTTACATTGTAAAAACAAAGAACTCATTGCATCAGCCATTACGTCAAATGTTACATTTTATTACCTTTTTTGAGGGGAAAAAATCCTTAGAATTTATTATTTTGGTATTTGTCATGCAACCTGTTATTTGTCATGCAAAACTAGAAAAAATTCCATTCAAAATATCTCTAAAGTTACCCCAAATGCCCTTTAAAAGTAACTTTGCAAAATAATGGGAAAGTTGTCTCTTCTATACAACTGTTAAAGGGATAGGGTCCCTGTCACTTATTTCATATGGCAACTCTAGTCATTACAAACACAGAAAAATAAGGAGATTGATGTGGTTCCCATTCCCTTTGTTATGTTCTCCGTTCCTCACAGATAATTTATTAAAGGCTAGAACTATACTTGTGACATGTAAATTGTAACCTTTGCCAGCTTTTTAGTCAATTTCTATCAAGAAGCTTGGCCAATGCAGCTGCAAATCAAAGGTTTTGGGGACAAATTGGGATAAAAATGGCTAAATACAATAACACACAACAATTTGGGGACAGAAGAATTAGGTCCACCCATGCTTCCAATAATCCACTTTCATAACAAGCTTGTTATGCCACATGAATGCTTCAACTTCAGCCACCTGTGACCTGATTACAAGTCTGTAAATCATAGTTTAAGACATAAACAATCATGAAAAGCTGCAATAAGAGAAGTTACATTTTCAAATATAAGCTAAATGCTTCATAGCAGCTTTTCAGAGAAATACAGGATATAGCCAATTAAATCAAATGAAAGGCATTAGGGAGAGAACAAATTCAAATACGTAGTATGGCAGGAAAAATCCCCTTATATAAAAATCAGCCCTGTGTAGACACAATTAGGATCAGACTGTTAAAGCCATGCCTGCCTGAAAAGTTAATCAGTAAACAGGCAGCGTTTGTTTACTTGGAAGCCCCACTGTATTTTGTATAGCTTATCCCTGTGCAAATGCACGTAAGATTCCATTCCAGCTTAAAGGCTGTGTCACAGATTGCAAGATTCCTACGAAGTCACTTGGTTTTGGCTATGATACATAATAGAGTGGGCACTCAGTCTCCACTAGAGTATGGTTCCAGGACCCCCCCCCCATAAATACCAAAATTTGTGGATGCTCAAGTCCCGTTATATACAGTGGTGTAGTAAAATGGCATCTCTCATATAAAATAGCAAAATCAAAATGGAAATTTTTACAAAATATTTTCAAGCCGTGGTTGGTTGAATCCATGGAGACAGAATCCACTGATATGGAGGGCTGACTGTATTCTGAGGTTGGAAACCCTGAGATAATGGATCAGTCTTCCTCCAATGTGATACAGCTATCACAGAACTTCAAACCTGAAAGTGGAGGTGTCTGTTATATTTAAAAACTCCAATGAAAAATAAATCCTTCCAGGTGGACAGCTAGCTAGACTGTTTGTTTAATATCCTGCCTTTTTCCCAGCACAGGATTCAAGGTGGCATACAATGTTTTAAAAGCACAATACAATTAAAAAAGGATGCTTCATTTTGACATCTCGATTTCTAAATGCTGGGAAATGTGTTGGGAGTTTTTTTTTAACTAACAAAAGACATCAAATCATGTGATTTCTCCCTCTAAAGCTGGAAACAGCACCTTCTAGGAACAATATGATATGGTGATTGCAGAATTGGTCTGGGATGTGGGAGATCCAGGTTCTAGTCTCCACTAAGTCAAGAAACTAACTTTAGTCTGGTTATCATCCATCAGCCTGACCTACCTCACAGGTTTCTTGTGAAAATGAAGTGGGAAGAGAAGACTTATGTATGCAATCTTGAACTCATGGGAGGAAAGATGGAATATACAAACAATTACATTCTGTTGTATGATCTGTTGTTTGCATGCCATAGTGCTGAAACAATGTGCATTTTCAGTTATTCTAACAATTATACATGAATATCCTTCCATTTCAGTAACTACCAAGGAGCACCTCTTCTAGGAAGTTACATTTTCCCATTTTTAACTGTTGCCAAACATCCTAGTGAGCAAGAAGACATTTCTGAACTTCCTTCTGTGCAATTCTGGTTCATCCTGATGTGCAGCTACACTTGGATGCAATCCCATCATGATGTGGTTGGTGACAGCCTGATGGTATGTAATTCCCCTTTTGCTATTACCAGCCTGTCTGTCTCACTCTCATCACCTCCCTGCAGCTCTGGTTACCAGTGAAACTGACACAATTGGACCAAAGTTTTGTCAAATTCACTGATGTCAGACTCAAGTCTGTGGTAGAGCTGGCCAGCTCATGGGAAAACTTGTATGTGTTTCACCTTTTTCCCACCCATCCCCTTCCAAAGGGAATGCACTATATGTACCAGCACATATGTGCATAGTAAGAGCTGAATTTAAAACAACTAAATAAAGACTTTCTTTCAACCAGTTTCACCAAGATCCAGAAAGAAAGAAGAATAAAGGATCTGGCCTTGCAGAAGAACCATAAAATTATAGAGTTAGAAGGGACCACAAGGGTCCTCTTATCTAAGTCCCTGCCATGCAGGAATACACAACTAACACACTCCTGAAGGGTGGGCACCCAGCCTCTGTTTAAATAGCTCCAATAAATGAGAGTCCAACACTCTCCAAGGTAGTCTGTTCCACTGTTGAACAGCTCTTACCATCAAGAAAATCTTCCTACTGTTTAGATGGAATTTTATTGTAATTTGAATCAACTGATTTGTGTTCTAGTTTCTGAACAATAGAAACCAAACTCACTTCATCTTCTACATGACATCCTCTCAGTCATGGAGGAGGGAAACTGTAGGAACCACCTTTGCACTTGTTAATAGTGACCAAAAAGATGGTCTCATATGAAGGTTGAGGGGAAGGTGAAAACCTGGTGGTGGTAAGAAAGATTCCAAAATGTACAGAACTCTCTGAATAAAGGTAGGTACTGGAGGAACAAAATTGCATATTGTTAGAAATAGTTTGGACCTTTCGGAGCAGCAATTTTCAGAATCCCCCAGTCAACATAGCCATATCTCCCTTTCCAGAATGGCCAATTGATTTAAATTCCCACTGAACACATTTTTTTAAAAAACTTTGTTTCAGTCTTTGACGCATGTCCATACCAACAGTTAAGAGATGAACTCAAATGTACATGTGACATTGGCTTAGCCCATGTTACATACTCCCCACTGGAAGCTGCAATATTTTTCTACTGTTCAGGGGTATAATGGACTATAGGTCACCACTATGAGCAGAGAGCAGCCAGACTGTTGTAATGTTTGGTAGGAAAGCCTGCTTTTCTAGACTGTGTTGCTGCCCAAAATTCTTAGAGGAATAAACACTGCCTCTCTAGACCAGAGGTGGCAAACCTTTCTTCTCTTAAGGCCTGCATTTGGGAGTGACACTGTGCAGGAATGAAAACAGTGGTGTGGATGGAGCTATACCAGGAGTAGTCTGGTCACTCCTTCTTTCTCCCTCCCTCTTTCTCTTTTTCGCATGCCATCTTTTCTTTTCCTCTATGTCTTTGGGATATCACCTTCTCTCTCATCCTCATCCTCATCCTCTTCTTTTCTTTCCCTCTGCTCAATAGGCTTCAGAGAGGAGGAAAGATTCTTCTCACTAGAGGTCTCAGCTGGGACCAAGAAATGGTTTTTGGAACTAGAGCCCAGCATTTTGTAAAAGTTAACTTCACTGGACTGCAACTTTATGAATCCCTCAATAGGCAGGAGGGCAGGGAGATTCTGGGAACTGTAGTCAAAAAAGTAACTTCCAAGATGTGATTAGGTTGAGGACCATGTGTGGCCTCCCCTACCTGAGGCCAAAGAGAGGCAACAGTAGTGCTTACAGATAGTAAGTAGTGCTTACTATCAGGAGAACCAGTAGTCATTGGTTTAGGAAATCACAGCATAGACACTGTTTGTACTGAAAAGAGCACAAGCATTCCTTTAATACAGTGGTTCTCAACCTTCCTAATGCCGCGACCCCTTAATACAGTTCTTCATGTTGTGGTGACCCCCAACGATAAAATCATTTTCATTATTTATTTATTTATTTATTTATTTATTTATTTATTTATTATTTAGTTAGTTAGTTATTTCCAACATCAAATAGATTGGAAACACTGCCCTAAATCACTGGTCTGGATAGACTTCTAATGCCTAAAAACTGGTAACCCTCCCCCCTTTTTTAAGCACTGAAAGCGTCCATCAATGCCAGAATTAAGGCAGTAGTTCTAGTTCTGAATGTTTCCTTTCCACAGTTCAAAAAGCCAGTCACTCCCAAAGGCAATGCCGAAACAGCCCACATTTTACACGAGGCGCAGGGAGGAAAGGACAGGGAGAGAGGAAAGATGGCGGCGGCATAAGCAGGCACATTTTGTTTCACTCCCTCCCTCCCTCCCTCCCTTAAAGGGAGTGCGGCCGCTGAACATACAAAAAGCGAGGAATGCAAGACAGTCAGGACGAAGAACACAACACGTGCGTGTGGCAAGTGCCAAGGGTCCACGCACAACAAAAGCGAGAGGAGAAAGTCATCCTGGCTATTTCTGCACTAGACTGTTATAGCGCTATTATTCCACTTTCACCATCCTATGGAATCCTGGGGTTTGCAGTTTGAACTGCAAATCCCAGGATTCCATAGGATGGTGAAAGTGGAATCATAGTGCTATAACACTGGAATGTGGAAATGGCCAAAGTCCACAGGACAGATCAGAGCAGCGCTTTCGGGTCAAAAAAAAACCCAAACCCAACCAAGGAGCCTCAGAGGCTCTTGCTACACAAACCGAAGCCCTTGGCTGACGCCCCCTGCTCCTTTCCCGACCGAGTTCTCAGTCTCGGATGGACCGATCTCCCCCGTCAGATGGCAGATCCGCTGCAGGAAAGTTTCCCCCTTTGCCTGCTGGACCAAAGGCGACAGCCACACCGACAACTCCCACGGAGCAGCGTGCCCAGAATGAATGAGCGACCGGGCAATCGCCGCTGCTGCAGCTCCGCCACTTTGGGAAGCAAGCGGAGCCCAGCTGCTCGCTCACCCCGGCAAGCAACTCTGATTGCCGGCATGAATGAACGTGAGGCGAAGAGGGTGAGCGGACGGGGTCTTACCTCCCAGACGTCCCGCTGCAGTGCCATAAACCCTGAATGGGAAGCCCTCTGTGTGTGTGTGTGTGTGTGTGTGGTGCGGGTGCGAGCATCCAAGCAGCGCCCGGCTGCTCACTCGCCCCGGCAAGCAACTCTGACTCTACAAGCTGGCATGAAGGGGAAAGGGAACACTGAAGGGGAAGCCCTCCGTGTGTGTGTGTGTGTGTGGTGCAGGTGCGGGCGTCCAAGCAGCGCCTGGCTGCGCCCGGCTGCACACCTCCTCTCCCCTCCCGCCAGCGCAGGGCAGGGTCTCCTCTTCTCACCTCCACCTTAACGCTCCGGCTCCAGCTCTCTCCTCTCGGTGTCCTCACCTCCACCTTAACATTCAGGCTCCAGCTCTCTCCTCCCGCTCTCCGCACCTCTGGCTCCACCTCAGGCTCCTCCAGTGCTTTCCCACCAGGCAGGGAAAGACGGGGAAATGCCCAGCATGCCTCCTCTCCCCTCCTCCCAGCGCAGGGGTCTCAGAAGCACTGCTCCCATTGGCTGTGAGGCCACCTTCTTTTAAAAGGAGGGGCAGGATTGAGGAGCGACGACCCTTGTGAAATGGTCGTTCGACCCCCAAAGGGGTCCCGACCCCCAGGTTGAGAACCACTGCTTTAATACTACAGAAAGGCTTCTTATGTGCAAGTATAACTTAATTATTAAAACAAGTGTGTTACTTCTTTGAAAGAAAATCTGGTGTGAGTGGGAGAAATAACAGGAAAAGGAGAGGGACAGGTTCCTATAAGACAAGTAAGTAAGTAAGTAGGCTAGCAAGCAAGCAAATAATAACTAAGTAAATAAATTGCTCAACATTTTTCAGTAAAAATTTTTTCAAAACAAGTAATATGCACATGTGAAATAAAACAAGCAGGTTGAGTAAACCTTGCATAAGCAAATAAAGATATTTTCAACCTTCTAGGGACTACTTGAAAGCACCTTCCAAAGTGTATCCAGAAAGGATTTTTTTCCTTTCTCCACCCTCCACAAAAAAATTTCCATTTTTTTTTTTTTTGGCCAAATTTAAAGATTCTGTGTTGTTTTTAACATGCTGGGGGAGCTGGTGAGGCAGGCTAATCTTTGTTGTTGTATGCCTTCAAGTCATCTCGCACTTGCTGCAACCCTAAGGTGAACCTATCTCAGAGTTTTTTTTGGCAAGATTTGTTGAGAGGGGGCTTGCCTTTGTGAGGCTTGGAGAGTGTGGTTTGAGGCCAATCTGTTTCCCCCTTTTCTCTGTTTTTTTGTTTATGCATGCTCAGAATCAGATTCTGGAGGCAGCTGCTGTTCACCTTTGTTGTAAGCAGACACATGCAGCAATAGTAAAATTGGCTAGAGTAGAAAGGTATTTGTTCTTAGCTCAAGCTTTATTGCATTGTTTTACTACAGACAACCTGCTGCAACCCAATATTTAAAGTCCATGGGCCTTTCTGCACTACACTGTTATAGTGCTATTATTCCACTTTCAACATCCTGTGGGATCCTGGGCTTTGCAGTTTAGGGAGGAGCATTTAAAATTCTCAGCCAGAGAGCTCTTGGGCATCAGTAAACTACAAACGCCAGAATTCCACATGATGTTGAAAGTGGAATAATAGCTCTATAACAGTGTAGTGAAGAAAGGCCCTATGTTTCTTCAGATGCCATTTATCATATTCCCAATTCTGATGCTGCTTTAAAAAAAACCTCCAAGCAAGGCAAAAGAAAAGGAGGAAAGTTTTGTAAACTGAGGTGTGTGTATTGTGGCAGTTCCCAAAGCCCAAGTCAGAATCAGGTCCTCTCTCTGTGAGGCAAGATTACAGAAACTGAGCATAAGGTTATATACGTGGATTGTCAGTTTTCTCTATACTAGAATGTAAGGCAAGACACAACAAGCACATGTGGGTGGGGTGAGGAGGATCAAGAACTGTTAAGATCATGCTGTGACAAAAGCTAACAATATTGGTATCAAGTTATTTCACTATCTTGATTAATTTAAATTACTCCCTGTCAAACCACAAGCTGGCTCTGTTTCAGCATTTCCAGGTCACCCTTTTTTTAACACCAGGGGAGAAAATGATTTTTCAGCTACCATATGATTATGATTACTGAAGAAATCTTCTTCACTTCATGGTTTTATGGTTCTTAGCTGTCAGTTGAATCAGGCCCATTTTGAGGCAGCAAAATCTCTCACCCAGTTATAACATTTATTTTGAAACTATCCCACCTGAGCCCAGCAGCCTTTCTCATTTTCATCATGTCCTTCTGGGCAGAGCTTGAAAAATCACTTCGTTGGACTACAACTCATCCTGAAATAGACTATGGTGACAGGCATGATTCTGGGTGTCAGAGTCCAAAAAGCTAGTGTTTTCAAGCTCTAGTCCTGGACAAGTGAACATTTTCCTATAGGGCTGCAGATATATTCACCATGATCACTTTTTAGTAAAATCTGCTCAGATCTTTAGATCAGGGTCATTCCAATGTCTTTAAACAAGTACTAATGGCTAAAGAAAAGCAATATTTGGAGGCGGGGAGGTTCACTTTTTAAAAAAGATGTTCTTTGTCATCATGATATTTTTGATAAGGAAAGTTATAGCCTATAATCCAGGGGTGTACAATTTTGGCAGAGTTAGCAATCCAGTTTTTACCCCTGAACTCATTCCAGATTGCACCCCACCCAGAAATTCCAAAAAAATAAGCCAACAATCAAAAAGGGAAGCAACCAGTTATTTTCTGGTTTCAGTTTTGGTTCAGGTAGATTGGGTGATGGGGGCTGCAGTCCTCTCCCCAAAGCAAAACTGCCATTCTTGAAGGCTTCCAGGATCAGACCCCCTTTTTAATTCTGCCTCGCCTAAGGCAATAGTGGAGTCTGGAGGGTTGCCAAAATATTTTTTGGAGGCCACCCATTTACCATCCTTGCTCTAAATTTTGTAGATAAGAAAAGAAACATTTTCCTTCAAGTCTTTTGGATTCTGTGAAACCAAACCTATAGGAAAAACAAAACAAAACAACTCTGCACCAAGGATGGGGAAGCCCAAACTGGCCTTCTGGGCTTTTCCAGAGGGCTACATCCACTTTTCCATAGCACCACCACTTGCTGTTTTCCCCAGCTTTTTTATTGCTCTTTCCTTCATCCTAAAAGGTCAACATACCTTTCCTAAGGCACAGTTATTAGCAATAAGAGCTTTCAGTTAAAACTTCTGGTATTTTTTGGGGGGTGGAGGGGTCTATGTTCCCAGAACATCTGTGACAATTTTGCCTTAGAATAGCTGCAAGTCAGAAATGACTTGAAGGCACACAATGACAACAACAAGGTTTGCCTATGGCCTTTCTAATCACTGGAATGTTGTTGTTGTGTGCCCTCAAGCTGTTATAGACATATGGTGACCCTATAGTGAACCTATTGTGTGTGTTTTTAGGGCAAGATTTATTCGAAAGGAATTTACCATTGCCTTCTTCTGAGGCTGAGAGTATGACATGACCATGGCTGTCCAGTGGGTTTCCATGGCCCAGCAGAGGTTCCAACCCAGGTCTCCTGTAGTCCTAATACAACACTCAAATGACTAGACCATGCTAGCAGTCTTGATTACTGGAACACAACTCAAGAAATTCTTCTGAAACTGGATTCAGCTGAAACAGAGTTCCTGTCTTGTTCTACACAGCAGTGATGTAGCAAAGCTACCTTAGGGCAGAATTTTTGACTGTTTTTTTTATTATTTAATGTGGTATATGTGTATCTAAAATTTGACTGTACCCCAGGAAGGGCCATTGTTCACTGGCAAGGCACATGTTTTGTGGGCTTATTGGGCCAAGTTTTAATGCAGAGGTGACAAACTTCAGAATCTCTGCTCGACTGTGGAAACCCACTGGATATTCAGATCATCTCAAACCTGACGTCCAGCTTTCTCCAATTTTTCTATTGTCTCCCTTGACCCATTCCCTCACTGACCCCACTGGGAGGGTCACTTTGTTATTTGCTCTGTCCTGCTCTTTTATACAACTACAAAGCTGATTGAAGGAAACCTTGCACAAATTAGAACAAGTCACAGCCATAGCTCCACTCACTTTTGGCTTTGGCACCTCCTACTGCTGGAATGCAAGTCCTAGCCCCCTACAGGTTTTCTCTTGAGAAGATGCAGACCTTAATAGGAGAAAAGGCTCCTCATCCTTGTCTTACAGCAGGAATGAACAAGTATAGGGGTATTTTGACTTTTCTATGCCCCTCAAAGGGTTGCACTAATGCTTGCAAATGAAACAGAAATAACCAAAACGTTACTTCCATTAAGGTTACTTTTTTAAAATAAGTGGGCATTTTTGCTAAAATAGTGTGTGTGTGTGTGTGCGCGCGCTCGTGTGAGTGCCTGAGTGTGGCACACCTCATTTTAAAGAAGAATTGCAGCCTTACTTACTTTGATGGGATTTTTTTTCCCACTCAGAAATGGCTCCTGGGGCTATAAAATGGCTTGATAATTTCCACACACCCCACCCCCCAAAGATGCCTGAGTCCTTGCAGAGCCACCGGCTGTACTGACCTCCATGGCATGATGATCACCTTTTTCAAAAGATTCAGAGACTGGCTGTGAAGGAGCCAATGCTGGCTGCCTTATTAGGCATAGTGAGGTAACTACATCAACAGTGGCGGAGCTTGGAGTGTGTGGAGGGGGTGTGGCTACAGTGCGAAGGGTGTGGTTGCAGTCTGTGGGGGCATGGCTGTGAGGCATGGGGCGTGGCCAGGTTGCATGAGGGTGTGGCTACAGGACAAGATGCCCCCAAAACATTGCCGCCCAGAGCGAACTGCCCCCTGCTCCCCGTCCCTACACGACTGTACATCAAGATGCAGATTCTTGGAGAGCAGCAAAAGCCACCTCCAGCACCTCTTCCATCTATCACTGTCATTCCTTAATGTGCAGCTCACAAAATTATTCAAAATCTTGCACCTGGTAAACCAGTCTGCCCTCAAGAATGGATGCTAGCCCATGTCCCATTAGGAAGTACCATTCACCTGCCAGTCTAATTAGCTTTGAATGTCCTTCATCTCAGCTAGCAAAATATCTTGAGCAGTCTCTGGGAGGTCCACAAAGTTCAGAGTCTTGGATGTTAGGTTCAGTCCTTCACCACTTCAGATAAAGTCTAAGTGCAGGAAGAAGGTACTTGCTTGGAACCTTGGACCACTATTGCAGGACGTTGTGGGTATTCTGAGCTTAGAAAAGTTCATATTTTTGGACATGATAGCTGGGGCAATTTGGTGAGCTGTGGTCCAAAGAAATAACATTTCCAAGTTCTCACGTGACTGGATGGAGACGGCCTGGAGTCAGTTTCTTATACCCTTCCTCTTTGAACCGAAAGTCCTACTAATGTAGTGGTTCCCAAGCTTGGGTCCCAAACTTTTGGACTGGGTCTTCCAGAATTCTTGTCCACTCATCATACCAGCTGGAAGATCTGGGACTTGAAGTCCAACATCTGAATATACAACATTGAGAACCACTGGTCTACTGAACAGAATACTAAAGATGGCCGAGCCCTAGACTAATTCATGTTCAAAGCCTTACTGAGCTACAGAGCTCACTGGGTGTCTGAAATACTTAAAAAAAACCTGATGTTTTTATTCTTTGATTCATTGTTTTATATTTTAATGTAATGTACACAGCCAGAGGACTCTGGTTTATTGGCTAGTGTTAAAATGTAGTCAACTTGCTTTACAGGAAGGTGAGAATAAAAAAGGGATAACATGCACCTTGGTTGTGAATCTATTTTGTTGGGAGGTAAAGACATGGAAACAGAGAGAACATGTGCCTCTCCAAGGGAGCAGGAACCATTCCTCTGCAATAATGAAAAAGCTGCCACCAGTTTGTGTGGAGCAGGGCTTGGAAAAATTGCTTTTTGGACTTCATCTCCCAGAATCCTCCAGCTAGTGCTAGGCTAAAGGCAGAACAATATTATCCTAAGCACTGTTTCTCTGGAAGTTTTGTTTTGAGTTTTGGGTTTAGCTAAAAGTAAAAGTGCTACCTGAAGGTTGCCCTGGCAAAACTGCATGTTTTGTGTCTTCCAGTTGACTCAGGTTTACAGTTATCCTCTCTTGGCAACATTTAATCAGAGGGTGTTTGCCATTGCTTTCCTCTAAGGCTGAGAAAGTGTGACTTGTACAAGGTCACCCAATGGAATTCCATGGCTAAACAGGGATTGGAACCCTGGTTTCTAGTGGGCAGAACACTAGAACACCTGGTGATACCCTCTGCCAACACCTCCTCAGGCTATAATGCCCAATACTTCTAATTAAACAGATGCAGGACCTCTTTTTCACTATGTTTTATTTTATTTTACTTCTTCAACTAACTGGAATTGGTTGGACAAATAGATTATCAAATGGCAAAATTACCAATATTATTCCTGGATTTCTGGAGTTTACCCTGGAGATGGAATATTGCCTCTTTGAGAGTTCTACCATGATTTAATCCCTGGCAATAAAAACTAGAACCTGTCTTCTTTGCATCTGTTTTTCTGTCTACAAGGAGATGTAGGTATGAGTGACAAAATCTATCTACAAGGAGATGTAGGTATGAGTGACGAAATCGTGTGATCTCTACCTGTAGTTTATAGTAGACCAGCAAAGCTGTTACCATATGGTGATCACATATCATCACAACTTTGGCTCTCCACTTAATTTGGTACTGGATTCCTGTGGTCTTAACTGAATGCAGCAAATTGTAAACGTTTTGGAAAACAAACAAACCAACAAACAAAAAAACTCAAGTCATTCCATCAGTTACATGTTTGATTTTTAAAAAAGCATTATAACTGTCATGTCAGTATTAAAAAAAAGTTTCCTGCTTGGTACAATTTTGAAGTTAACATTAAATTAACTTTCAATTTGTACAAATTAAAATGATCTCTTAAGTGTGTGACAGGTTTTCATCGGATGCTTTTTCTGATCAAAGGAAACAAACAAAAGATGGATAATAGGGAAGTGAGAGAAAAGAATACCAAACAGAGGAAGAAAGGAAGAGAAAAAGAGAAAATAAGTCAGACAAGAAGCAGAGGCATCTTGCAAAGAAAGGAAATAAGGGAAGTCTCTGGTATACTCCAGAATTTCCAGGGAAGACAGCAAGTAGTTATGTTAGTTTGTTGCAACAAAAGGGAGGAAGGGTCTTGTAGGACTTTTAATAAGTTTTCTTTGGCATAAGCTTTTGTGGACTACAGCCCACTTTATTAGCTGCATTTTGCTACAGTCTAAGAAAGGTTATGCCAAATACAACAACTTGTTACTTCTTTAAATTACCACGAGACGCTATGTTATTCTTAGCGTACTGAAAGGCTGAAAGGAAGCAGGAGTCTTTTATTTTCTGTTATCATGTCCCCCCCGCCAAGCGGTTTATTGCATTTTTAAAAAGATATGTGTAGCATCTTTTTCAACCCCTCCTGTGAAGGGGTGTACCTGGGAAGGGGGCAAAATTGAAGGCAGTGTCTCTCCAAGTAAGGTGTCTGTCCCCCAATGAAATTTCCCTTCATTCCTCAAAGTTCTAGCATTGCAATAACTTAAAACTGTCGGCTGAACCAAACAGGAGTTAAGGTATCCAAAGGGGCAGAGGAAGCGGCCAAGGGAACATGAACAAAACAGGGTTCTAGGTGTGAAGCATTTTCAGGATCTTCCTCTCTGCAGTGCTAGAAATTTGGGGGTTGATAGAAATTTTAATTTAGGGGGAGGGAATTGCCATTTGGAGGTGGAATGGCCTCATTTTGCTGCACATCTGTCTTGGCGCACACCCTGACCTCCTCTCCACTGGACAAGGGGTATGGCTGTTTAGGGGCACGTTAGGCTAAAACCTCGCATGCCGTGCCCCTTCGGCTGGGGCCGCGCGGAAGCAGGTCGCTCTCACGCGGGGCTCGTCCCGGGTCGCCCACGCGAATGCTGCCGCTTGTGGGGAGGCGCGCGCGCGCACTCACCCCCTTTACCTGGGAGGGAGCCCCCGCAGGCCCCCGCAGCCATCGCAGGACCTCACTTCCGTGAAAATAAGCCCAGGACTGGTGCCATTTCCGCACTAGCCTGTTATAGCGCTATGATTCCACTTTCAACGCCCTATGGAATCCTGGGGCTTGCAGTTTAGGGAGGAGTCGGCCCCTCTCTAAACTGTAAACCCCCAGATTCCATAGCATGTTGAAAGTGGAATCACAGCGCTGTAACAGTCTTGTGCGGAAACGTCCTGGGGCTCCCGCGCGCCCGCCCGGGGGAAAACAAGTGCCGCGCTCTGCCTCCGCCAGATGTGGCCTGCCGGTTGCGCGCCAGAGGTGGCGGTGGGTGCGCGAGGGACCCCGGAACCTCCTTCTGTTCCAGGGGTGGGCTGGAGCCGGGAGGGGGCGAGCCCCAGCCTCCTTGGAATCCTCCCCGCCACCAACGCCTCGAGTGGCCTTTGGAGACCCCCAGAGCTCCGAGGGAAGGACCTGGGTGCGCGCGCGCGCGGGTGCTTCCCTCCTCCTCCTCCTCTGGATTTCCTTCGGGACACTTTTGGAGACCGAGGAGAGGGCGAGGGAGCGAGGAGAAGGCGAGCTCCGCCCCCTGCCTGCCTGCACCGAGCACTCCCGCGGCCGCCTCGCTCGGCAACCGGCGACAGCGCCAGAGCCCCTCGGCCGGGAGGCGAGAGGAGCGCGCGGGTGGGAGAAGCGCGGCGGGCATCCCCCGGAGGAAAGCGGCGCGGCGGGATCGGTCGCCCGCCCCCTCGCCCGCCCCCCCTCCTCCGCCCTGTATGGCTCCGGCGAACTAAGCCCGCTTCCTCCTCCTCCCGCTCCTCCCGCGTCCGCGATCGCCTCCCGGGCGAGGGTCATGTGCGCCTCGAGGTCGGCTCCGCGGGGCGGCGGGCGAGGCGAGTGAGTCCTTGCCTCGGCGGCGGGGCGCTCCGCAGCTGCCCCTTCCCGTTCATGCTCGGCGCCTCCGCTCGGCCGCCGCCGCCCGTGCCGTCGCCCAGCCCGCCGCCGCCGCCGGCTCCGCAGAGCTGCCGCTGCCCCCCGTGACGGAGATGCCCGCGGCGGGGCGGTCCAAGCGGGTGGCGGTCGCCTGCCGGCTCGTCGGCATCGTGGTCTGGGCGGCTCTGGGGCTCCGCGCCGCCCTGGCCGACTTCACCCTGGAGAACGAGGTGCACTCCAGCTTCATCCACCGCCGGCTCCGGAGCCAGGAGCGCCGGGAGATGCAGCGGGAGATCCTGTCCATCCTGGGCTTGCCCCACCGACCGAGGCCCCATCTGCACGGCAAGCACAACTCGGCGCCCATGTTCATGCTGGACCTCTACAATGCCATGTCGGTGGAGGAGGAGGCGGGCGGCGACCCCGGCGGCGGCCTCGAGGGCTACTCGTACCCCTACAAGCCCCTCTTCAGCACCCAGGGGCCCCCCCTGGCCAGCCTGCAGGACAGCAACTTCCTCACCGAGGCCGACATGGTCATGAGCTTTGTCAACATGGGTGAGTCTCTCCCTCCCTCTTTCTCGCACCTTTTCCGCACTAGCCTGTTCTAGCGCGATGATTCCACTTTCAACCTCCTCTGGAATCCTGGGGTTTGCAGTTTCGGGAGGGGCCGGCCGGCCCCTCCCGAAACTGCAAACCCCAGGATTCCAGAGGAGGTTGAAAGTGGAATCATCGCGCTAGAACAGGCTAGTGCGGAAATGGCCTCGGAGGGAGAAGGGGCTGGGGAGGGCTTGGAACGGGGGAGGACCTCGAGGGAAGGCACGGGATGAGCGGTGGCACCAGGAGGCGGCGTTTAGAAAAGTTATTCCCGAAGGACCACGACTCCCCACATTCCCCTCTCCTGTGGCCCTGGGGAGATGGAGTGGGAAAAGAAGCCTTCCCAAACTCTGACAGGTGCCTGGCACCTTCCATGCAAAGTTGGAAGGATTTGGGGAGGGGCTGGTGCGAAGGTTTGGCACCCTTAGGTACCTGCTGGGACCCCATTTCTCTAATAGGTCTCGCTGTGGTGGGTGCTTGCCTTGGGGGTCTTAGTGGTAAGCTTTACCTAAGGATGGGGGCAGTAACTAGCAGCCATTTCCCATAGTGCCCCTGACCCAACCTCCCTCTGGAGCACTGGGGGAAAGGAAAATGACCCAGAAGGACAGGGCCCACTGGAAGATGCTTTGCTGAGGTCCTTCCGAACTTCAGACTGACTCCATAAACAGCCTTGTTTTGTACTTGATGCAAAGTGACCTGGCATTATTACCTACGTGATATCTTTATTATTTCTTAGCCTTCCTCATGTTCTGTGCCAGAAACACTTACACTCTACTGCTTCACTCAGAAGTAGCAAACAGTGCTTTAAAAACAACCACCCATCTTTGAAGCACCTTTGGGACTCTTTGTGGGTATGCTACAGACTGTTGCAGGGAAGGTTTGATGCAAAGCTCTCCAAATGTTCTGACCATCCTCCCCATTCTAAAATTGTTTTACTTTCTTGAACTCACCTATCCCACTACCAATGGCCTGGACAGCAAAGTGTATTTCAGGTCCATAACATGATGTCTTCATGTGTGTGCCATACATTGGTGTTAGGTAGAAATCTCCGTGGTCCAGGTCCTTATCAACACTGACATTTGGAAAGTGAACCACCATTAGAATCAAACAATGCATCTTCAGATTGATGATTGAACAAGTCACATTGCAAATCCAATATGAATGATTGAAGATTGTGCTGGGATCGTTCAGGCTGCCCACGTATCTTGAATGATGTCAGGAGGATAAATTCACCAGTTTCTGAATCTTGTCCCTTTCTGTAACTTTGCATCTTCCCTTTTGAGTGTTTCATGCTCCCCAAGACTGAGGGTGTCTTTTAGGGTGAGAATCATTAATTTGACAGCAGACCAGCAATCTTTAAGTATGTACTTTCCTTATGGGCAAGTGTTTACAGGATGGCCACTTGCAAGCCTTTTTGAAAGCCAAAGGACTTGACCACGGCTGACCCCAACCTGCCTTTAGGACCCTGCAGAATGGATATTAATATGTT
Organism: Ctenosaura bakeri; assembly: GCA_948474755.1. Taxonomy (NCBI): domain Eukaryota; kingdom Metazoa; phylum Chordata; class Lepidosauria; order Squamata; family Iguanidae; genus Ctenosaura; species Ctenosaura bakeri. The sequence continues at coordinate 52,954 of CAOLHI010005089.1, forward strand.
CAGTTTAAGACTTCAGTCCTGTGTATGCTAACGCTGAAGTTAGTGCTGTTTGTTTTGGCATATGAGTACATAGGAGTGGGAGGTACTGTAAGTTAAGTCCATTAAAAAAACAGAGCAATTAAACTTTAACAACTATAACCCATTGGGGTCAGTACTTACAACAGCTAGTCATATTTACTTGAATGCTTTGTCAGTGGATATAGATTAAAAATTGTGTGGTCAATTTATTATTTCTGTTGCTCTTTATGAGCCTGGAGGTTAGAACCTGCATGTAATAGAACTTTGCTTGTGGGTTGATTATCAAATGATTACACTTGATTTGTTTCCTAATTTGAAAGGGTGGTATAGAAGTCTTCTACCTATTTACAAGGTGTGCAATAATAGAATATAATATTTCCTAGGGAGGAGTATGATGGGACCATAGGCCCATTTCAAGAGAGACCCCATACATACAGTGAAAGAGGGAGCTCAACAGCTCTGTCTCAAGAGCTGTCTCAAGAATTAGAGAAAGTTCTCAACTGTGTTTGTGGCTATGGGGATGAACCCTGTGGTATTGTTTATCATGACTTAATGAATCCAAATTAGTGTGATCTTATGGATATGCCCAGGAACTTGTTCAGATATGTTTGCTATGCGGTGAGTTAGAAGAAGTTATTTCTCATCCCAATCCATCCCACTCTCTCTCCACTGCCTCCTGAGCTAGAGTGTCCTGATGCTCATCTTTGTTGTAGCAATTATGTGCCTTTAACTCCAGCCCATGAGGACCCATCCTGGGGTTTTCTTGGCAAGGTTTATTCAGTTGAGATTTGCTCTTGCTGACAGTGTGACCTACCCAACATCACCCAGTGGGTTTCTATGGATGAGCGGGGATTTGAACCCTGGTCTCCCCCGGGGTCTTAGTCCATGTTGGCTCCTATAGTAGAGAAGTTACTTTCCTTTGGGACTTCCCTTTATTTGTCCTCCCTTACGTTTTTGGCACAAAACTAGTTCAGACCTGGGTATGCAAATAGCAACACCCTGCAGACTGCAACATATGACAAATGAAGTGGTTTAGCAATTCTTTGAATACAGTAATTACAATGTTGATGCAGTAGCTAGTGAAAGAAGAGGCCCCCCAGAAAAGGAGATACAATAGAGGCAGAATTTAAGCAGCTTTAAAGAGCCACTTTTTTTTTTCAGATGACCATCCACAAACCCCTGCACTCCAAAGGCATCCTAGTTGGATCAGTGGGGAAGTTCCGTAATAAGTGGGTTGCGGGATTGTGCTCTTAATGACCCCCCAAAAGGTCCTCTGAGTAAATCCTCCTGTGCTGCCCTTTTCTAATGAGTTGAGTCTGGATTGCCAGCCTGTGCTCTCTTGGTGTGCACATGTGGATGGGTTTATGCAAATGAGATGAAACTTGTCACTTTTCGGCTTGCGGTTGGCTGAGCCTTTTTAATGGGATACCGTGCTTCGATGGGGATTTCTCTTTGTTTGCTATGGGTCTGCATAAACTTGGCTGGATGTGAGTAGAACACTCTTGGGGCAAACATTCTATTTTAAATATATAATTATAGGTACTAGTTTTTCTGTATCTGTTTTTAGCCCACATCACGTGTGCTGCTGAAACCACCCCATGTACAGATTGGATGTCTGTGAATCCAGACCAAATCCAAACAGAAGTTCAGAAAAGAGAGAGCGCCTGAAAAGCAGTCCTCTTTCCCCCAGTGCAATTTGGTCTAAACCAGAAGGGTTTCTTAAGGAGCCTGGAGAGGCACACCCTTTGAATATGAAGTGGTGTAAATGATAGCCTGACTCATGTTCACTACTGCAATGTGAACGACATGTCATGAGTGTCCTAGTGGCCAGCTAGGAATGTTAATTACCAAATGGTGGTTTTGGAAGACTCCAAGGGATAGTCACTACACTGTAAAGGGTTTAAGGGCAAAGATGCATCACTTCCAAATGAGACTTTAAAAATTGATATTGGATGATGACCCAAATGCATCAATGGGAAAACCTTAGTTTCCTCTTTCTGTGTGTTTGTGGGGTATTCACCCAGAACTCCACACTTAGCCCAGAACCACCACAAAGGTTATCCCGCTGTGTTTGTACAAGGGTCTGGTTAGCTAGTTAAATAGCAATAAAAGCTTGCCACTCTACATAGGATATAATTTATGCATAAACTAGGTTTACAGATTCATCTTTCAATCTCCCTTTTGAGACAGAAGGAACAGTATAGCTGGGTGCATGTGTACCAGTCCCTTGGTTTCTATGGGGCTAACTTTTTATACTAGGAAAAATGTACCCCGCAACCTCTTTTTGTAGCCCTACAATTCCTCCATGATATCTCTAAAGCCCCTAGGTCCTCTAAATGTAAATTGTGTGTGGGGGATGGGGGTGAAAATCACCCCTCAGCTTAACAAACCACAGTAAAGCTTCTTGAAAATGTGGAAGGTTGCATCTTTCTATCTTTCTTTCTTTTTAAAACCTCCCATCAACAGTATAAACACATCTCAAATTGGATCCTCTGCAGCTTGCGTTCCCTGCCTCAGCAAGGAATTGTTGCACAAGTTGTCCCACAAACATTTTTTACTCCTAAAACACAGGAATTAGAACAATATTGTTCCCCAGAACCTTCTCTTGTAAAGCCACTGAAACAGAGAACCCAGTAGTTGTAAAAGGGGGAGGGCTTTAAACACCTGAAATAAAATATAAAGATAATACCTAATGCCATTACCAAGAATTTGCCCTCCCATTCACATCTACATACATTGGCTGGGATCCTGTTAGTGGCATACACAAGTGTAAGTCCACTTTTATGCTTGTGTATGGTGTTTTTTTTTTGAGGTTGTTGCCAAAGTGGGTGTTCTCTTCCAACCCTCTGCAATGACCAGGAGTCTCTATTGTGCTGCGGTAACACCCCGCCCTCCGGCAGCTATTCCATTTCTGATGGAGAGCAGAGGGGTTTGGAGAATCATCTAGCTATCTCTCCAAGCCAGGGACATATGGATGACATCATTTGCTGAGATTCAAGCATATGTGTCTGCGTTATTGGACATAGCCAGATACTTTCAGATTCTCTTCCTCTGCCTCTCATTCTCCATCACCACAGAATGGCTGCTCATTGCAGCAAAACCATGAGTCCTATGGGTGTTGAATGGGGAGTTGTAGCAGAGGTCAACCTACAGAACTCTTATGCAGAGCAGGGCAACATTGGAGCTTGGACATTAACTTTAGTTCCGGGTTTCCATGGCTGAACAGGAATTGAATTGTGGTCTCCAGCATTGTAGTCTAATACTCAAACCACTATATCACACTGGCTCTCAAAAAGACAGTTACATTTCTATTTTCACCATCATGCTGTTGTGGTGTGCCTGCAAGTCATTTCTGACATATGGTGACCCTAAAGTGAACCTATCATGAGATTTCCTGGGGCTGAGAGTGTATGACATGACCAAAGTCGCCCAGTGGGATTCCATGGCTGAGCAGAGAATCAAATCCTGGTATCCAGTGTTGTAGTCTTATGTAGTCTTGTGTTCAAACCACTGCATCACACTGGCTCTCTTAGTTCCACTATCTAAGGCAAAATACTAAGTTCTGCTACCTAAACAAAGGCATACATCCCTGTTCCGTAGCTCTACTTGTCTCCAACTCTCTGTTTCTCTTTTTAAACCAAAACTTTATATACACACACTCTTTCATTAAGGATTCTGTGCCCACTGTGTCAAACCAGTGAGTTCCTGGGGGTTAGCTGTGGACATGCCCCTCTGCATGCATAGTACCTGATGTCCATGTACTGTGAAATATAAGACCATAGTACATTCACAGACCAACATACTTTGTCATTACACTGATAACCATGGGAACTCAGTTGAAGTTGCTTATACATGTGGTGTCTATGCAAGAGAAATAAAACTGGAGCAGCATCTGTAAATTGAAAGCCATTTCCTCAGCAGGCAGTCAGCTGTCAAATGCTTGCCTGGATAAACATGTCTCTGCCTACCAAAAACAGGACAAGAAAGTACCCCTTCCCTAAGCCTCATTTCATGCTGTGGCCAAGTATGACAGCATTGGTTTGGTAATTTTGGCTTCTGGGGGGAGTTCAGGCTTGATAACGATCTATTTATTGATCTTGCTTACTCTCAAGTACATCCTACTATGTTTGATGGAGTGTAGACTCAGATCAGTGTATAAAGGACAGCAGCCTTTGAGGTGGTTCACATATACATGTTCTCTGCTCAGTGACTACAGCATGCAGATCTAGATACACAGAAGTGTATCTAGAGTGGATCAAGTAGGCACTTGCCCTGGGCGCCAATGTCAGGGAGGCCTGGTCTGCTGCTGCTCCTGACGCCCCCTTCCAGGGTCCTTTTTGGCCCAGTGTGGTGTGGGTGGCGATGGCAGCAGCAGCCCTTCCACCTGGGCATGGCCCGCTCCAGCTGCCACTGGGGTCATTCTTGGCTTGGTGTGGCAGCAGCGGCAGCAGCCCTTCCACTTGGGCCTGGCCTGCCACCGTCTCTATCAACCCCCACTGGGATCATTCTTGGCCTGGTGCAGTGGCAGCGGCAGCAGCAGCCCTTCCACCTGGCCTGCTTCTGCCACCCCCACCAGGGTCATTCTTGGCCCGGTGTGGTGTCAGATGTGGTGGCAGCCTTCCTCGGCCCAGGATGGTTGTAGCGGGAGAAGGAGCACCTAGGGGCGCAACTTCACGCTTGCCCTGCACACTATTAAACCTAGATATGTCACTGCCCAGTGGGGACAGTTTGTACATGTGAGTAAGCTATCATAGATCTTAGTAATTCAAGGGAACGCTCCTGCCCCAGTAGGTATATTGCTCTTGCATAGAGAGGCTCACTTGCATCAAAGGGAGAGCAATCAAGACAAGCACGTGTACGCCTGAACTAACTCTTGTTTTCATTTGTTAAATGCAATATTTTAATACTGCTTCTTCCTTTTCTAACATATGCTTGGCTAGATTCCCAGTGACACTGTTACTGTTATTACAGAAAGTTCTTATGGATTAGTCTTAAGAGTGTTATGCATTTCTATTGTATTGGGTCACAGTTTATGGCCAGTGTGTGCAGTGAATTTGTCAAACTTTGACCAGTCTGTACTACTTGGACTCTGGGAATGAGGTTATATGTTTGAATCTTCCCCTTGGATGGAAAAAAGTTTCCTTGAACATAGAAAAAGAGTGTGTCAGGGATGGGTGATAGGCTGAAACTTTTCTGCTGATGTGCTTGCTTTTGAGATGCAAGGAGTTTGTTTCATAGAAGAGTATTCAACCCTTCTCCCTTCCTTGGCTTGGCTGGGGAAAAGCTATTATATTTGATTGTATGCTTTAAGAAATTGTGCTTCTATTGTACTTGCCTGGTGTTAGCATGGACAGTCATTAGTAAGTTGATAGGCAAGATCCAATAGTTTTAACATAGACAGGTGGAACTATTAGCAACAAGGCACTTCTGAGAGTTTTGTCTGTATGGTTTTGTTCCCTTGTCAACAGTGCATGCCAGGACGAGTTTAAGAAACGACATAGATCCATAATAGCTTTCTTCATCCTTGTGCACACCTTTCATCCCATTATAGCCGCTGTTCTTTCATCTTCATGGCACAAAGGCTGGCTTGTTTATAGACTTCTTAATGAATTAGACGGGTTGCTAGCCAGATACTATAGTCATGTACAGCACCTGCTTTTGGACATACAGATGTGAAAATGGGAAAGATCTGTTGCGTGGTGTATGTTCCCCCGCTTTAAAATGAAGGCTTTCTATAGTGAACTTTGAAAATTGCACCCTGTGTTAAACTGTGTGCCTTGGTTCTGTAAGAGATACCTTTGTAGGCATTGTATTTCACAGGTAGGGTTTTGTTACATAAGTCAAACAGATGCAGCAAGGAAGTGTTATCAACGCCAGAAAATGCATTGCAGTGCGGAAGTGTCATTGTGCCAAAAGGGACATTTGCAGTGGCACGTTTGTTTGTTAATTCAGTTTTCTGAAAAAACAAAGTACAGAAAACCATAAATAAATGCAAACTTCAAGAGTTGCAACAGATGAGTACAAATTAATTGATCGGAAGGTGGTTTCCTACCAGGTGTTGCTCTCCTTTTTGTATGCCTGGCTCTTGGGAACAAGAGAATGAATTTTTCAGAGAGGTGCTAGTTGGGTGTGCTCAGCAAGGATGGAGGAAAGATCTAAAAGATTTTGCATTTGAAACAAATGATCCTTTATGAAAAGAAACAGAGTGGCTTTGTAAGTTGCAAAGAAGCAATGAATGGCAAAGAACAAGTGAGCAATACTTAAAAAAACACTTTTCACTTTTCACGCTTATGCAGTAACGTGTGAAGGGTGAACTTTTCAGACATGGGTACCCTTTGGACAGGGCTCCTTCACTTTGGAAGAGTGCAGCAACTACCGGTACCTCTGGTAGTAAATGTTGCAAACTTGCCTCCAATGGCAGCCTTCCAACTGTTCCCCTGGCAGTTCTTTTCTCCTGGGGTCTTTTCAGACTAAACAGTTTAAGTGCTATGATTCCACTTTAACTGCCATAGCAACATCCTTTGGAATCCTGGGACTTAAAGTTTAGGTTTGTGTAATTAGAATACTCAGCTAAGGAGCTCTAGCAGGCTACAAAGGATTCCATAGGTTGTTGTCAAAGCAATTAAAGTGGAATCATAGTGCTATAGTTGTCTAGTGTGAAAGGGCTTGAAGAGGAGACTGCAGAGGAGGCATATGAATGCTCCCTCCCTAGGCTACCTTTAAGAAAATGCAACATGCGTGCATTGCTTGTAATAAGCAAAGCCATGCCAAGTGCTTATCAACACTGAAACCTTCTGCTGCTTTTTATCAGTTCAACTATCATGGCTTCACCCAAAGAATCCTGGGAATTTAATGATCAGGGTGCTGAAACTTCACTGTTGAGAGATCCTGTCCTTTTGCAATGCAAAACGGTTTCCAGCATGTGCAGCTCTTCATCTTAATGTAGGAGGCTGTTGAATCTACCATCATATGAGGAAGAAAACAATCAAACGCAGTGCGTATTGCTTTCTCTTGTTGAGTTTATAATGGTGGCTGTGACTCTCCCACTTGAGTGATAGTGGAAGGGCATAAATAGCAATTTAGTGTGAAATTCATGAAGTCACCACAAGTCAATAGGTGACTTGAAGATGTACACACACACACATTCTCGCTTCCTGCCACAGCAGTGCTGTTGGAGTGCTTTTCACCAGCCTGCAAAATACTTTTTTTTGGGGATGTGAGAACAGTAAATGTGAGTCACAGAGTCCGTGGTGACCCTAATAGGTTTCTACTAATTGGCCAGCTATCTGGCTTATATACCAGTGGTTTATCTTCCAGTGGTCCCTTGCAGTGAAGGTTTGAGAACTCAGGGAAACAAAAGTAGAATTAATGCTGTGAAGGAAAGATATAGGTGGGATGAGCAGTTGGTTGGATATAAGAAATATAGGATATAATCATTTTTTTTGGTCAAAGGAGGGATTAACAGAGGCAAACAGATATTTGGGGAAAGAAAGTGATTCTAGGCGGGACCTGAATTTTGTTTAGTAAGATGGGTAAATTCACCAATCCTACCTTTGTCCTTTTCTCTGTTTCTGGCTCTGGGCAAACTCATGTTTTGAACAATCAGGACCAGCCCTACCACTAGGAAGAGTGAGACATTTGGCTTAGGTGGCAGATACTAAAAAATGGGAGATGACTACAGGACTTTCAGAGGATGAAGTCTGGTGCATCCTATATTGCTTAAGCAGATTGTGGAAAGTTATTTTTTAAAAAGTAATTTGTTCCCATTACTCATTACCATGTTCAAAAGCTCACATGGGCCTGTTACACAGTAGAAGTTTGAAATAGTAACATATTTCATTGTTCATTATTTTTCTGTTATTTTCAGTTACTTTTTGAGAGAAAAAAATAGGATCAATAAGAGAGTGGCATATAACTTACAAAAATTCCTGCCAAAATGCTTCAAAAATGCCCTTGGTAATTATATGTCACACAGATGTTGTGCAATTACATGTTGCATCAGTAAAATAACTTCACTCTCTGACACTCCTGTTACCCAGAAACCAGTGAACTAGTTACAGATAATTTCAACAGCTGCTCTGTCACCTGTGTTGAAGAAAAAATGATTCAGTTCTTAGTTTGGATCCTTTTCTGTAAATGGAATGGGAGCACAGAGCCATTCTGTTCTTTGCTTTGGATAGCAAAAAGTCTTAGGCAGTCGTCTGAATGGTGGCCAGTCAGATATCTTTAGGCCACTTATATGCAAGGTGTGAGAACAATAGCCTTCCTTGGTGCATGTCTCCAACAGCTAGTTTTCAGAAGTTTGCTGCCTCTTTACATGGAGACCCAGTAACTGATGGGGATGAGGTCCTAGTCATTGCTAGATTGGAGCTAGAAGTATAAAATTTCTGCAGATTTTGAAGCCATGTGGGGAAAAGAAAAGTTTTTCCCTCCAGTTTTTAGGAAAAATGGATATTTTCAGAAAAAATGGAAAAATGCAATATTAGCAGCCTTTATGGATTGAAAGCCACTTTGTAACATTAGAAACACAAACTGAATTATAAATAACTTGATTTGGCATAAAGTTATGATGATGAATATATCAAAAGCATAGTTTATTCAGAAAACACTGTCACTTTTTTTGTTAACATATGGAACTACGTGGTCCTTGAACTTCAAGGAAAACTTGAATTATAAGGTTTTGTCAGTTTGTGAAGATCAGGCAAACACTTCCCCAATAAACACAGAAGATACCATCTCGAATAGTGCTTCACAGTGTCAAGGACATATAATATGCTCATTCTCATAATGTACTGAGAAAGGCAAATGAAGACCAGAAATCGTAATGATCTGATAGTGTACATAGTCTTATATAAAAACCTTTCTCTTCCAGAATTTTAAAACATGATTTTTGGGACAGTAAATATATGAACTCCTTGTCTTAAACATTTTCATCATTCTAAAAGAAAATATTCTGTAAATATTTTTCCAGGAAAAAAAAAGGCTCCTGGGGAAAAAAAAAATAAAAACTTTTTTTCCTGAATTTTTCTGGTTTTTCCCCAGACTGTCACATCTCTATCTGCAGCAGGTAGAATGGATTTGCGTGAGCAGAATTTAGAGGAGCAGAGCTTGAGAATAATAGAATGATAGAGCTTGAGAATAATAGAATAATAGAATAATAGATCAAATTGTTGAGTTTTGTAAAAAAAATTAATGAGAAGGGAATAACTTCACATTTTGCTTTAAATTTAACAGAGCCCATACTCATCATATATTTTTTTTTGGTATAATGTATAATGAGTTTTGACTGAATATTTTGTTATTTTCCTGTCCTTATCATCAGTGCTTAACTGGAGATTGGAGATAAGTAATTGTTTGTATCCCAAGAACACTTTGCAGTGAAAGGAACTCTGGTTTGCAGCTCTGGAAGATTTTTCATGGAACTGGAGCTCTGGTCTGTAGACTGGGAAGATTTTGCCTGGACCTGCATTTCTAGTGGGTAGGCTCTCAAAGTTTTACATGGAACTGGAGGTCTGGTCTGCAGTCTTCCCAGGTTTTTTATTTTAAAAGTCATAAATTTATGAAATAAAGCAAATATTTTTACTGCTAATGTTAATAAGAATGAATTCACTTTTGTAACTCACTGGTCATTCATGAAACTAATTAATTCTGGCTAACTTTCCAAGCTCTGGATGGTTAAGTAGGGCAGGAAAGACTTGGTGGAGAGAAGACATCATAGTATCTCTCCTTCTTGTCACCTGCCATTGATTCTCTGCCAAGGACAAATTGTTGTTAAACCAGCTTAAGTCTGTGGTGTAATAAGCTCTTAGAGTGATGATTTCAGCCTTCAGACTGCAGTAGATCCTGTTCCTTGTATGCTCACAGAACCCTGAACTCATAGCACAGTTGTGCATAAAGACTCCCTCGCTCCCGAAGAAGTGCACATTTTATTGTACGTGTTACGTTGCCTTTCTTCTAGTTACCTCAAAGTGGCTTATGTGATTCTCTGATCCCCACTCTCATTGCATCCTCACAACAGCTTTTGGAGGATGGTCATATCTGAGACATATGGGCTGGCCCAAGTTCATTACAGACTTCCTCCACTTATCAAACAGGTTAGGAACCAGAGCACAGTTAGCAAATGGAATTAATTGAAAAGCAGAATCCATTCATTGTACTGTAGGAAGCATGAAGGACTTACAGCGGCTTACTTTAGACTGACCGTGCATATGCTGCTTGCAAAGTCTCTCATCTGGCTTGGCACTTTTCCCCCCTCTCAGCTTGCTTTGCAAGCAGTGCACACATTTGAATGGTCCCAAGAGAGCCTCTGTAGGTAAGAACTTATGAAAGAGCAGGGTCCCCATGGGGCAGCAAAAGGCAGGGGCTTCCTGTAGTCTAGAGAGAGTGATAGACTTACAGAGGCTCACTTTTTACTGACTGCATGCGCGCTGCTAGTAAAGTCTCTGAGCTGGCTTAGCACCTTCTCTTCCTCAGCTTGCTTTGCAAGCAGTGCATGGTGCAAGAGGTTCCAAGCGAACCTCCACAGGCAAGAAGGAAGAACAGAACCACTGTTGAATTAATGGATTTTGTTCTTAATTTGGAAGCCTTGAAAGTGTGAGTCATCAGACAATGGGACATCAAAAGGCATCCTGTAATGTCTTTGGGTCCACTGGTTTGGGCATTTGAATCTGGGATCCACCACCATAACCACTAAAACACATAGACCCCATTTCTCCTTACTTCAGCAAACCGTTTCCACACCTACACTGTTATAGTGCTATTAGTCCACTTTCAATATCCTATGGAATCCTGGGGTTTGCAGTTTAGGGAGGGGCATTTAGAATCCACAACTAGAGAACTCTTTGGCCTCAGGAAACTACAAACTCTAGAATTCCGCAGGATGTTGAAAGTGGAGTAATAGCACTATAGCAGTGTAGTTGTGGAAATGGCTTTAGAATTTGTGGGAAGGAGGGAAGAGGTGGGTGACTGGGAAGAGAACATCCATTGCTTACAAGCCCACTGGTGTGTGCTCTATCTTTTCCATCCCACAGAAAAGACCCCTACGCAGGAACTCCCAGAGTCCATGCAAGCTGGGGGTTTCCCTGGGCTGAAGTCAAAAGCAATCACTTTCATAAGTGTTGTGTTTTTTCTTTAACCACTAGGAAAGTTGACAGGTAACTGGAAGGCACACACATACACAAAACATCCTGCTCTTCTCCTGGTGTAACATTTACAGTAAACAACCTAAAGGATGTTGTGTTTTTTCTTGCTTTTGTGTTAAGAACACACCAGGAGTATATGAGACAATTTTCACTGTATGTTGGGGGCAGAAGGGTTTGGGCATCAGTCACTATAAAAGAGGTTTCTATGGAAAAAAAGTTTTCAGATGATCACAAAAATAACCCCTGACTAATACATAATACATTTTAATTACAAAGTATGTTGTGAAGCTTCTGAAAAAGCAAGCCAGCATTTTCCACATGCAAAACAGTTATGTAAACCAAACTACAGTGCCTAGGAAGTAAATGTGTATTGTACAAGTCTATAATGATTTGGATTATTAACATAGTCTGACATAGTCTGAGCCATGATTCCCCCACAAACATGCAGAGAAACTGTCCACCTAAAAATCCTTCATATGTGTGTCCGCGTTTATTTTTCAAAAGCCCAGATTGCTAAATTTGCTTTCCTTTGATGAAGTCCTGAATACCTGTGTGGTGTCAGCATAAAACTTTTTTTCATACGGAGTTTGTAGCTGCACCAAAGTTGAGTCCTGCAGTGTATAAACTGTATATGCATGGAAAGGCTTCCTTATACATGCCCAATATTTTAATAAGTTCATTTTGTTAGGGTTCTGCCATATCCTTTCCTTTGGATCCTTGAAGTATTCAACTGCAATGCTAGAAATTTGGGATCTGAAGGAAAATGCTGGTGTGTGTGTGTGTGTGTGTGTGTGTGTGCCAGAATTCTTATCTGAGGAGCAATACCATCATTTTGCTACACTACTGTAGCACACTTATGTGAGATTAGGGGCTTAAACTCTTTCTGGTGTCACCTGAGGTTTGAATGTATTATTTAGAGCAGGGGTGCCTATCACATAGTCCTCCAGAGATTGTTGAATTGAAACTCCCAGCAGCCAGCAATGCCAGTGACAAAGAATGCTTGGAGTTGCAGTTTGACAATATCTGGACAGCTGAAGGATTGCCATCCCTTGCTTAGAGGTTATTTATTGAGCAAATCTTGGTCATTAATGAGATTCAAGGCAGAGGTCAAAGACTTGGCATTAGGGGAAATATTTATGCTTACACCAATCAATGGAGGCTGTTCCAGCATATCTACATAAGACACGTTTGCCCAGATAAAGGTGGCTGTGCCTTCTTGGGGTGACAGCAGCATGGGGTTATTTGTATACTTCTCTACCCCCTTAACTCTCCATTAGGTGTTAAATGGCCTTGGGTGGGGGCAGATGCAGCAGCTGAAAGATGGGTTTGAACATGGTTAAGGAGAAGAGGTTGCATAGTTCCTCATGGCAGAACTTTGCATTTTCCTTCTCTAGAATCTGCTAACTTTTAAGGGTTACCGGAGCTCTGTCTCATATTCATATTGGCAACCCTACTGCCATGTAGTGGAAGAGTGACCTACAGGAATAGAGCACAAACACTCAATTGACTCAAGAGCAGGGACTCTTGAGAAAGGAAGGGCTGACCCAGCGGAGCTAACATGCTCCCCCACTGAAAAACCCTGCAATCCTGTCACTAACAGAATCCTTTACAAAACCTCATTGCAGTTGGCAAGGGATTGTGTGTACACAATGAGGTCTGTGACTTTTATATCAGTGGGGTGCTGAGTCCTTCTAAAGGTTTGGCCTGAAATTTTATTTTTTATTTTTATTATTTATTTATTTACTTATTTATTTGTATCCCGCCTCTCCATATGGATCGAGGTGGCGAACAACTTACAAATAGCATGTATTTCGATACATTTTCTATACATGCCCCCAACAAGCTGAAGTTGCTAACCAAAGGTCCAAATTGGTTTAGCAACTTTGAAATTCACACTAAAATCCACAATAAATTCATTGCTGCATGGACACAGAAGCTACCAGCCACCCCGTGTGTGTGTGTGTGTGAAAGAGAGTGTGTTCTATTTATAATAGAATGAAAGAGAGAATTGGGCTGAACTGGGTTGTGGTTATTCACACCAGATCTGTCTACCCAGCATGACCCTTCTTGGGTGGCCCCTGTCCAGTTCACCTTTTAGGCTGGAAAAAAAAGTTCCTCACTCTAGCTGTATACCATTCTGTGGGATGCTTGGAAGCCCTGCAGTAACAAATTCAGATTTCACTTTAGGGAGGCTGAATGATTTTGTCTTTCTTGCATTGATTTTGAGTGTTTCTGCTACAGAGCTGGAAATGGTAATTCCCTCATTTTAGAAATAAATTGATGCAAATTACAAGGACCTTACCCCCTTCTCCCATCAGTGGCTTCAGCACCAAAGCAGTCAAATGATGCTAAATCAGACAACATTTGACAGTATGGTTTCCCATCCAAATTCGGTTACACCAAGCACTTTTTGTCATTTTTACTTTTGGGTTCTGTTTTGGCAAATTCAGTTCCATCTGGATTGAAAAAGGATCAAAATGGAAGCCAGTCCATGCTGTTTCCCCTGTCTCAGCCAGGTAGTCCTGTAATTTGTATGGGGTTAAACTGAATGAAGTTTCTATAAAAAAAGTGGGGATGCCATCCCACCTGCCTGGGCTCCTTACTGAAAATATATGTCAGTGAGACTGGGTCTGTTTTGTTTTGTTTGTTCCCCCCATTTTTTTTTCCCTCTGGGGCCCCTTCTGAGTGAAAAATGCTGTCAATTCTGCTTGCCTCATTGACAACTCTAAAATTGTGGTTTGCTGCTTGACAAACTAGGAAAAAGAGAGAGAGAGAGAAATAGGAAAAATTAGTCATTCTTGGAAAGCGTGTGCAAAAGTAACTTTGAGTTCATGTAAACGAAGATGTTGAGGAGCCCTTGAGTTTCAGTTTACTTCATACCATCTGGCTTTGTGTGTGTCATTCTCTACCCCACCATCCTATCTCTTTTTCTCCTCCACCTCACCAAACAAGTGTTTGGAATCGGGGGAAAAGAAAAATCCATCTCTCTGCCCCTTTTGATAACAGGCTTTTAGCACTCAAGGGCATTGGGAGCCTTCGTTCTCTCATAGTTGAAAAGAAAAGTAGTCAGGGTGGGGGAAAAGCTGTCCTTTGGGAGTTACTTTGTGAAGTGAATGCAGTGGGGAGGGGAAGGGGGGGTAGGCATCTGCAGCTGTAACCTGGCTTGTGTTAAAAATTGGAAAGGCTGCTTTACATTCCATCTCGCTACAGGCCTTCCTTGGTGTACAGCCAAAGGTTAATATAGATGTCGCAAAGTTTCTCTCGCCCCCCACCAACTCTTTTTCCCGCTTTCTGTAACTCACCCCCACTTTGGGGAGCTTTGGATATAAGTGTACTAGCGCAGCTGTGTTTGTAGTAACCCTTTCATAATCACACTTCTTAAACTTCATTTCCCTGCTTGTGTAAATCAAAAGAATTTTTTTGAAGGATATTTGACCTACATTTGAACTTATTTGATCTTTGCGTATTTCCCACTTGAAGCAAAGCAGATTAAATCTTGGCCCCAAAATAGCTTGTCCAGGACCACATGATGTGGTCCATGCATCAGGGTAAATAGATCTCCTTTTAAGTCTCTCTCTGCTGGTTTTGAAAAATGTGTGGATTGGATCAATATATACTATGTCTTTTAAAAGTATGTGTTGTACATAGGGAGATTTTTTTAATCTACCCAGAGGCCTTTTTAAAAAATACATAATAAATAATGAATTTTTTAAAATTCACCGAGAGCTTCAAGGGAAAATAATATCTGTGTTTAAAAAGAGATATCTCTGTGACAACACTCATAATGTTAACAAAGGTTAAACTGACAGGTATTTTTACTTTTCTTAAAATAAAAACCTAAACCTTTTAGTTATGAAAATAAAACTACCTGTCTTCTTATCAGAGCTTGGGAAAATTTACTTTTTAGGACTATAATTGCCAGAATCCAGTGTAGCCAGTGGACATACCGCTGGAGGATTTTGGCAGTTGTAGTTGCAACATTTGGCATTTTCCAAGCTCTGTTACTTATTAAATGTTTGCTCAATTAAAAAGGAGCATTGGAATCTTATATCATTTTTTACTTAAAGTAACTTTACTTAGTGCTTAGTAATAGTGCTATTATTCTACTATTATTATTCTACTTTCAACATCCTGTGGAATTCTGGGGTTTGTAGTTTACTCAGTCTCAAGAGCTCTCTGGCTGAGAATTCTAAATACCCCTCCCTAAACTGCAAACCCCAGGATTCCATAGGATGTAAAAAGTAGAATAATAGCACTATAGCAGTGTAGTGCAGAAAGATCCTTGGCTAAGTAGCAGAGGCACTAAGAAACCCTGTTGGCAAATCACAAAGAGGCTTATTGGAACACTAGCAAGAGTGCCCACTGTGCGTCAGTGTGCTATCCACATCAGTGTACAATGTGCTTTGGGCACTTGGCTGGCTCTGCTAGTAACGTAATAGAAGATGCTGCAAAACTGCCCAGTGCTAATTCCCACATACATAAGTCGAGTTATGGAGATGCAACTCTGATAAAAAGTACAATCAAGCTTTATTGGAAGATTTTTCTTCTTGGAAACCTCTGGAAGAAGAGAGTTCTAGGCTGGGGCAGCAGGCATGGCTACAACAGGCCTGATCTCTGTGCTTTGTGACCTTGATGCTTGCACCTGATTTATGGTTGCCAAATGGAAGACTGGAATGGGCTCTTGTACTTTTAATGGTTGGGTGAAAAAGGAATTTCATCAGGTGTTGCTTATCACGCAACCAGGCAACAAAGCAACACCTGCTGAAATTCCCTCTTCTAGACAACCATTAAAAATACAGTTTCCAGCTTTCACTTTTGCAATCTTACTTAAGATGTAGCCAGGAGGACGGTTGAGAATTGAGTAAGCTAGAAGAATTTCAGGAGGACCAGATGTTGCTTCTTTGGATTAGAGCTCCTCAAATCCCTTAGTCTGCATGCCCCCTGGCCATGCTGGCTGAGAAACTTGGAGAGGAGGTTGGTCCAAAAACGATATTTTGTTAAAGTTCCTATCACAACTCCAGAGATGGAAGATGGTCTCTGAGGCACCTGTGTAGTATAAAAGTATCCACATGTACTGTATTCAAAGTTTCAGGTGGTGTACAGTTTTACAATGAAGTTGCTGGATGGAAAAGCAAAAAGGGAGGAAAAAAATGTAAAAGAAACAGAAAATATATGCTCCAGAATTTAGATCCGGAGATGTATATTGGTTTGATATTACCCCCTTTTTTTCTCCTACTTCCCAACTCAGGAAGTCTTAAAACTGGGCTCTCTGGGCTGCAGTTAAAACTACAGTCGACCTTCCACATTTGTGGGTTTTACTTTCATGGATTTGATTATTTGCAAGTTTCTCCAACCCTTGCCTCACCACCTCAGGCACTTCTTTTCCAGGAGAACCTTCCCTCTCAGTGGCTCCGATCAGGCTGTGCCGCCCTTTGAAAACATACCTCTGGTCCTTTTCCTCTTTCTGGCCAGGTGTGGATGGCTCACAGCTCAATTTCTCAGCATCACAAACCATTTCTGAATGCTACTCCACACCCAAGAAAGGAGATTAGCAAGAGAGAGGAAGTATAGGGCTACCATGCCAATCCTACCCTTCCTTCTCTTTTCCCTGATCTTCTTTGGACCCTAGGTGCTCATTCTCCCCACCACCTCTCAGCCCCCTTTCCACAGACATATACACACACATTTCGACATTTGCAATTTTTCCAGTTTTGTAGGGGCACCGCACCCCTAACACTAGTAAATGTGGAGGGCCAATCCTATTTGGTCTCCTTGCTTAAAATGCTGCTTAAGTGCTCATCTAACCCGCATAAGAGTGTGAGTACCAAGTGATCGTTGGCAAAGGAAGTGAATTCAGCATTGCAGTCCCTTTGGTAGAGCCTCTTCTTCTTTGATGCTGTAAAGAAATCAGGGTGTTATTGCTGCGTAGTTCCAAGGAGGGTGGGATCCAAGAGGGCCATTCTGCTGACAGAACTGCCCCCATCAGGGGAAGTGGTATGGGGGTGGTTCCCTTCTCCCCTTCAAGCTCCCCTTGCATCCTCCCTACCTGCTCTGGGGTCTGGGAAATTCTCTATACCCTCTGGAAAAGCTTTCTGGGCAGTATGGAATGCTGCAGGGATGGGAGTGGAAGGAGTGGAAACCCAAAATTTAGGCCATGCAACAGATTCTCTATTGAATGTTTCTTATGTACATGTGGGACAGAGGTGGTTTTTGTTTTAGTGCTTATTTATTTCAGAATTTAGAAAAGTAATTTTTTGGATTATAATTCCCAATGGCCATACTGGCTAGGGAATTATGGGAGTTGTAGTATAAAAATGTAACACTTCCAAGCGTCAGACTTCACTTTTTAATAGGAGCAAATGTTACAACACAGTTCTGTTGTCTTTATTTCTGAATGTCAAAAGATTCTTTTGTACTAAATTTGTGAACATTTGTAGTATGGGACTTTGCCAATTAGGGATGCCAGATTGAAAACTGGAGAGGGCTCCTTCACATTAAAATAAAAAATAAAATAAAATAAAATCCTAGAATCCAGTTTTGAAATAGTTAAAACAGCAATTTCAAACACTGAGTGCCATTTACCTGGGAATAAACCCACTGGTGTAGCCAGCATGGTGTAGTGGTACTACCCTAGAGACCAGGGGCCTTTTTGTGGAATTCTGGGGTTTGTAGTTTACTGAGGCCAAAAGGCTCTCTGGTTGAGAATTCTAAATACGCCTCCCTAAAGTGCAAACCGCAGGATTCCATAGGTTGTTGAAAATGGAATAATAGCACTATAACAGTAGAGTGTGGAAAGGCCCCCAGGATTCAATTCCCCACTTGGCCATGGAAATCCACTACATGACCTTGGATGCATCACACACTCTTAGCCCCAGAAAACACAATGATAGTTTCTCCTTAGGGTTACTATAATTCAGAAATGACTTGAAGGCCCACGACAGCAACAAGCCCACTGAACTGACTTGACCTTATTTCTGGTAGAAAAATGAAGAGTTTAAGATTTCTTCCCTTCCCAAAGCCTTTCTCGTGTGTGTGTGTGTGTGTGTGTGTGTGTGTGTGTGTGTGTGAGGCACCAGGAAATCTATTTCAGCCTGAGGGTCAACACCTAGTTCAGAGAAATTGGGGAGGAGGGCAAAGACAAGAAAGACAGAAGCAAAAAGCCAGTGTAATTAGCTTAAAAGTTCTTATTACCAGGAGCTAAGCCCTAGAAGGGGTGTGTCAACTTTTACGAACAGGAGAAAGAACCAAACAAAAGTGAACAAACCATCCAGTGATTTTTTTTCACAAGGAAAAACAGAGGGCCAGATTTGTACCCCAGGGTCTGGTGGTCTCCACCTCTTTAATGGCACCCCTATAACGTGAATAGAGTCTCTCCAACCTGATTATGGCATCCCTGTAATGGAACCCACAAACTTTTAGCAGAGGTGATAGGATTTATAACAGTGTAGCACAGGATATGACATAACTTTATTTTCTGATACATTGCATGTTATTTATGCCATGCTATGTATTGATCATCTAATATATAAAAGTCAAAGTTTGTCTGTCTGTGTCAGGCGAAGAGCTCATATGATTGGCTGCCTAAGACGATTCTGAGGAATCCTGGGGTTTGCAGTTTAGGGAGAGGCTTTACAGTTCTCAGCAAGAGAATAGGCTGATTGCCTATTCATGGAGACGAGGCCTAGCAGCAAGGAGGAGAGTAATGTATTCCCTCAGGAACCCAACCTCTCTGTGTTAATAACTCTGAATACAGATTGGATTGGGGAATATGGGGAAAAGTTACAGGTACTGGACAAGATAATTTGTGGAATTAGAGACATAGGACCTCAAATCTTTCTAACAAGTATTACCTATGAGAAAATAAAATTCTGGGCAATGCCGTGTATATATGCTTAGTGCCATAATAAAAAAAAGAGAAAACTTCACAACTGTTTTTGAGGGATCCAAAATAAATGCTTGTTTTGAACTCCATGTTCTATGCTAAAAATGGGACACCTGTCTCCTTCTAGCTTTCCTGTCTTCATAGTCATTAGCTGAATGGCTGAGGGGAAAGAATGAGCAGGAAGCGATATATGTTTATGTCAAAAACAACCTGACTGGGGAAATTTATCATGATCAGGATGAGGGTTGTAGCCTAGCATACACTCTTTTTCCCCCTCCTGATTTCCTGCTCTTCAGTGTACAGGGATCTTTCTTTCTTTCTTTCTTTCTTTCTTTCTTTCTTTCTTTCTTTCTTTCTTTCTTTCTTTCTGTTTTACATTGGGATGGGATTTAAAAATGTAACCTAGGAAGCCTCAGGATTCTTCTTTGGAAAGCCTTTCTGTCCTCCTCTACCTCTGTCCTGCTCATTGAAGTAGCACCAAGACTTTTCCCTCCTGCCATTCTTTGGATGTGAATGGCCAAAGCTGATTATATTACTGTAGTGGCAGAGTTCATGGAAAGTTTGCAAATCTCAAATGGACATCTTGCAAGGACCTGTGGAAGAAACACTATTTCTGAAATCTCCAAGTTTATTATTTTTAAAGTAAATGTTTGCAGTGTGCAGAGCAATCGTTCACAATTTGCTCACATTCCCGCAGCACTTGGAAAAGTTACTTTTTAGGAGTACAATTGTCATAATTGCTGGCTAAGGAATTATATGACTTGTATTCCAAAAACTGAATGCCAGTGTGGTGTAGTGGTTTGGATGTTGGACTACGATTCTGGAGACTGGGGTTTGAATCTCTGCTCAGCGGTGGAAACCTTCTGTGTGACCTTGGGCAAGTCTCACTCTCCTCAAAGGAAAAGAAAGGCAAACCCCCTCTGAATATATCTTGCCAGGAAACCCCATGATAGGTTTGCCTTAGGATCACCATAAGTCAGAAATGACTTGAAGGCATACATAAACAACAAATTCCAAAAAATAATTTCAAAATGTAAATGCATTCCACAGTATTGCTGTGCAGTTTCCTAGCAGCCGTCTTGCCTATGGAGTTCTGAAAATAGCAGTTCAAAAAGCATATTTTCAGAGCTCTGGGATTTGCTTTGGAGCAAAGAAGAATATATGCCACACTGACTTATCTACATTGACTGGAGAAAGTGTGGTGCAAAAAAGCCTGGCCATTTCCATTATCAGTTGACTTTTAAAAATTTATTATTATCATCACCAGTGATGGCATGCATGCCTTTTCAATTACAGGATAAACCTCTCAAACCTAGCAGTGCTCTGGCAGAGATGAACCACAGAAGTTAGTTGAGTGTTTGTCCTCTCTTTTTGCAGATCACTCTTCCACAACATGGCACTAGGGTTATGCCAAGTTAAAAATGGGACAGGGTTCCTGTACCTTTTAATAGTTAACAGATCCTGGAGAAGAAAGACATAGTGTAAAGTTCTGCCTGTTGGAACTATGAGACATCTTCTCTCTTATCCCCCCCCCAACCCACTTATTAGCTGCTCCAGTCCATTCAACGTGGCCTTTTGTTTTTTTGGCCTGTGGAAAGTGGGAGACAGAAAGGTATGCAGTTATGTTCCTATAGCTAGATGCTCAGCACTGAAGGATTGTATCAGTGCCATATATCCAGCTACAGCAGCATAGCTGAAAGCTTGTCCACATCCCCTTGCTCTGAATGGTTGTATTGTAGGGGAGGACTACATCAGTTAATAAGCAGATTTAGGAGTATGGGTGAAGAAGATCTGGTGGAGTTCCATCTGGTAGAACTTCATGCTATGTCTTCCTTTTCCAGGATCTGTTAACTGTTAAAAGTACAGAAGCCCTTTCCCATATTCAGCCTGGAAACTCTAGATGGCAACTTCCAGATGTTTTGGGCTATAATTTCCATGTCATCTCCAGATATTGGATGTTCAACTAGCGATAGGAGGAGTTTTAGTCTAATACATTTGGCTATCCCAATGCAGCAGGCCCTCCTTATCCATGGTCTCCAGACATATGAGTGTGAGTGTCTGCATTTGTGTTGCATCTTATACCTAAAATGGCAGAGACATGCATGCACATATGTTGAAGCATCTACGTGTATGTCACTACCATTGAATATGATGGGACATGAGCATTCACAAATTTAACTATTTGTGGGATTCCTGGAATGGTGTTCCCACATATACAGACGGCACACTGTATTGGGGAAGACTGTGGTAGACAGACAAGATTCAAGCCAATGAGAAACTTCCTAGTCAGTTTTAGACCTGTCAGCTGCAAGATAGAAAGATAGATAGATAGATAGATAGATAGATAGATAGATAGATAGATAGATTTATTCATTCCCCATCTTTTCCCAGCTCTAAGACTCAGGGCACCTTACAAAAGTTAAAATGGATAATGAATAACAGTAAAAATACACATACAAATTTAAAATAAAATTAAACTATCAATATAAATAAAAGCAATTGAAAGGATACTATTAAAAAGAAAGAAAAACATGTATAGGTAATATAGCACCTGCCTATGGATGGGTAGCTTAGAAGACACCAATCTGACATTTCTGGAGCCATTTCCGCACTAGACTGTTACAGCGCTATGATTCCACTTTCAACATCCTATGGAATCCTGGGGTTTGCAGTTTCGAGAGGGGCCGTCCCGAAACTGCAAACCCCAGGATTCCATAGGATGTTGAAAGTGGAATCATAGCGCTATAACTGTCTAGTGCGGAAATGGCCTGGGATAGGGGCTCCAGGGTCTGGAAGCAATCACTGAGAAGGCCCTTTTCTGTGTTCCCACTAGATGTACGTATGTGTGTGGGGTGTGTGTGTGAGAGAGAAGGGTCTCCCCAGAAGTTCTCAAAATCTGGGGTTGGAATTCTGTGGGAGACACAGACCTTCAGGTAACCTTGACCCAAGCCATATAGGGCTCAATGGGCCATAACCAACATTTGAATTGTACCCACAAGACCAGCAGCCAGTGGAATCAATGTAACAAGAGAGTTGTATAGTCACCTTAAATGGCTCCAGTTAACACTCTGACATCTGTCTTAAGCAGATCCTTTAGAGTTTAAGAGGACATACGACTACAACTCCAGTCAACCTCAGTATCTTCTAGGCCAGCATGTTGTTCTTTTCGCCAATACTCTACATTTTCTTTGGTAAGGAAAACCAATAAAACCTGCTGTGGCTTTGGGACAGTTTACTTCACATCACTCAGTTTTATTTAATCTCAGTATGAGTACAGTTGGCCCTCCACATCTCCACAGGACCGTCACAAAAGTGGAAAAATCGCAAATATCAAAATGTGTGTGTGTCTGCGGGAAGGAGGCTGAGCCATGTTGGGAAGAAAGGTATCCAGGGTCCAAACCAGGTCACAGAAAACAGAGGGAAAGGGGAGGACAGACATGGTGGCCCTATACTTCCTCTCTCACCCACCTCCTTCCTTTGGTGTGTGGGGAGCATTGGGAAAAGGTTTGTGGTACTGAGAAATCAGACTTCAGGCTATCTCTAGCTGGTCAGAAAGTGGCTGGCGGAGGAGGACGACGACGACGACCAGAGGCAGCTTTTTAAAGGGCTGTGCAGCCTGATCAGAGCTGCTGAGAGGGAAGGCTCCCCCAGAAAAGAAGCACTTGGGGGGGGCGGCGGCGAAGAAACTCACAAATAACCAAGTCTGTGAAAGTCAAATCTGCAAATGTGTAGTTTTTGTTTTAGTTCTCGCTAATTTCAGAGCCTGAAAGAGTAATTATTTTGGATTATAATTCTCAGTGGCCAGTTCTTTCCTATGAAATGTAGATGACAGCACCTGGTATTTGTTGGCAGTGTCCCATCCAAGTACTAATCAAGGCTGACTCTGCTTAGCTTCCAAGATCAGATAGGATCTGGTGCTTTTAGGGTATTTAGGCAATCTTATGACAACCCTATCATAGTTTTTTTTTGTTGTTGTTTTGGAAAGATTTATTCAGAGGAGATTTGCCTTTGCCTTTTTCTGAGGCTGTGAGAGTATGGTTTGTCCAAATCTCACCCGATAGGTTTCCAGGAGGCAGTGCGGATTTGAACCATGATCTCTTGGAGCCCTAGTCCAACAAATGATCATTTAAAGTATATATCCAAAATGTATTGAACTGGCCACCTGCCTGCCACCACTTTCTCTTTTCTTTTGCTTGCTCCCTTGTTCATCTGAAATGTCTTACTATGCAAGCTATGTGTGATACTTGGCCAAAGCTAGTCAATCTGCTGACATAGATTTGTGGTCTACATGCTCTCTTCTGCTTCCCCCCATCACCCCCTGCTGATGGGTGTCATGCTTCTCTGTTGCTAATGGCAGTGCAAAGAGAGCAATGCCTTGGGGTTGCTGGTTATGGAAAGAGGCTAAGGTAACATGCAATAGTAACCCACTCTTAATTGTGACCTGCTCCATCATGCCAGTCATGTCATCTGTCCTTACCTGCAGATGTCCATGCATTACTGCAGTCATCTGTAGGTAAGAAAGCTTTGTCTCAAACAGCTATTTGCATGATGGCTTCTGCATGACCAGAACATTGGAGCTATTCATTCAGACCACTGGTTAGTCTTGCTACACATCCTCTATTCCAGCAGTTTCCAATCTTTGGCACTCCAAATGTTTGGAACTTCAGCTATCCGAATCCCTGATCCCTGATCAGTGGCTGTGCTGGGTGGTTTTTGAAAGTTGGTTTTTGAAAGCTGAAGTCCAAAAAAAGTCCAAAGGATCAAAGATTGAGGACCATTGGCCCATTATACCCTGGCTAGCATTAGCTGCCCAAAATTTCAGACAGGGATATTACCTAGTTCTGCCTGGAGATGTTGAGAACTCAGCCTAGAACTTTTTACACGTGTGGGATGCTATTTGCATTGAATCTAAAGCGAAGGACACAAAAGGCAAACTGCTCTGTTTTTTATAACGAAGGAGCAGAACATGTTTACTGTTGCATATTCATGAAGCCAGCATACTCTACAGAGTAGGACACCAGTGAAATAGATATGGTCTTTGCTTTGCTCTTTGATGCTTTGTATTAACTGATCCTTGCTATATTAACAACTGCAGAGAAATATGGCCAACATAACGAGCAGACATCTTACTGTGGAAAGGCTTGTTGTTGTCATTGTCGTGTGCCTTCGAATAATTTCTGCTTTATGGTGACTCTGAGGTGATCCTATCATGGGATTTTCTAGGACTGAGAGTGTGTGACATGCCCAAAGTCACCCAGGTGGTTTTCATGGCCTAGAAGGGAATTGAACCCTGGCCTCTAGGGTTGTAGTCCAGCTGTCATACCACTACACTACACTGGCAATCTGTAGAAAGGTACGAAGTAGTTAGTATGAGAGAAACAGGCAGGTTTGCTAGAAATGAGGGAGGGGAACCCAAAGGTAAAAGTGTGTACAGATTTTTGTTTGGCATAGCTTTGAGTGTGTGGAGTGATGAAAATAACATTTACCTTCACGTATTTACCTGAATTCTTCAAGAAGAGTTGTTTTTAAGGAATAACTCTGATAGTTAACTGGAATGAAGGTGTCTGGTGATTCATCATGCAGCCAGTTAATTCCTGTGTGTTTTGTATGACGCTATGTTTTCCATTTGGAGACTTCTGCCTCCATGCCTGTTTGTGTAGCCCCTCCACTCAGTGTGTTAGAGGAAAAGTGACTGCTTGTGACATGTTAATGAGGTGTTAATAGCTCTAAGAGAGGTGTGAATGGTTGCTGAAATGGTTCTAATAGCGGTTGCTTACACTACAAAGAGGAGAAAAGAACAAAGAGGAGAGACCAGAAAAAAATTAGATGTCTTTGTCAAGAGGGTTCAGATAGACAGAGCAATTTATATATGAGGAAGGAGAGAATCCATTACAGTGGAAAACATAACCTCTCCTCACTCTCTGGCTTTGTTGTTGTTGTTGCTGTGAGCCTTCAAGTCATTTTTGACTTATGGTGACCCTAAGGGGCTGAGAGTGTGTGACATGCCCAAGGTCACCCGGTGGGTTTCTGTGACTGAGCAGGGAATTGGACCCTAGTCTCTAGTACTGTAGTCCAAGACTCAAATCACTACATCATGCTGGCTCTCAGTGGGTAGGTATTACCTTAACTTGATTGGCTTGTTATGATAAGGAAGCCTTCCCTTTGCGGAGCACTGGAGAGAGATGAGGAAATCTGAAAGTTATATTTGAGACTTGGAATATATTGGGACAAATCCAGTGTTTCAAGTTCACTTTTCAGATTTTCCCTCCAAGAGGAAGACTCTAGGAGCAATTGGTTTAAATCCAGAGAGTAACTTATATAAGCTTCTGTACAACCTCGGCATTTGGTCATTTAAAGAACGGCATTGGCCAGAAGACGAGATGCAGACCTTGAATATATTTGGCTATTATCATTGACGATGCACCTTTGAAGTCTTCTTGTTCTTTATCTTTCCCCTTTTTTCCAGAAGTGTAAGAGAAGTTGGTATTTCTTTTCTTTCTACCAGTAGAGTTTTGAATCTTGTTGGTGCTACCATTTATAGCAAAGCTCCACATTAGCTAGTGCAGAACAGGGAAAGAAAGAGCATTCAAAAATAGTTGAAAAACATGAAGCCTAAACTGACAAGCATCTTTGCAGTTTTGGACTTATTCTGCAGGTGAGGGAGGAGTTTGCATAGAAAGTACAGCCTTCTGCACAGGAGACAGCATTTCTGTGCAAGAAAAAAAAGCATATTCTGCACAGAAAATAACATTTCTGCACAGAAATACTGCCTTCTGTGCAGAAAATGCTGTTTCATGTGCAATAAACAGAAGAGAAAGTCCTCCCTCCTACATCATACAATGATATTAAAGTCAGAGGAAGTTCACTATTGCATGCCAATCACACCACTATTCTATAGCACATGGAATAGTGGTACAAAACCACAACTTTTTAAAAAAAGCAAGTTGATTTTTTTTGAGGTAAAGGAATGATGTTTGGCAAAATGTGGTTGCCATTAAAAAGAGTTCAAAAAGTGCATTTCAATGCATGTCTACTCAGAAGGAAATCCCACTGAGTTTCTTGGGTATGTGGGTATAGGAGTTTTGCCTGATTTATTATTTTGAATGCCCAAATCATAGTGGACTTGCTTTTGCTTTGTAATTGGGCAACCTGATGTGTAAACCATTGGTAATTTTTGACCAAAACCCACAACAGTTAATCTGCTTGACTTTCTTAGATTACCTGAAGACAAACCTGTGGAAGCAGAAAACTGCACCAAGAGGCAACGCTAAGTTGCAAAAAAGTTGCTGAAAAGAAAAGCCTGTCCTGATTGTCATAAGGGCAAGAAAAATGTGGAAATCCCAGATAGTGACAAAATGCTGCTCACATCACTTTTACCACTGGTCAAGATGGCAGGACCATGGGCACTGGATTCCTAACAGCATTTGTTGATGGACAGTAACCATTTTGATTTAAATCATTTTGAGAGTTCGTTCTCTGTCTCTCTGCAGGTACTTCATTTCAGTCTAGAGGCAATGGGCACCAGGCATGGCTGCCAGGACTTGTTAGCAATTGCAGTGGTGAAAGTGAATGTTTTATACCAGTTAGAGGAGATATGTTCCAGGACACTGCCAAGAGCCCTGATTTGACTGCTTTTTATTTTACTCAATTGCTGCTTGTTCAGCTGTTATTCAAATAGACACACAAGACCTACCTTGGCTTTTATTTATAACAAATTCATCCAGTTTAGGACATATTTGGGGGAAACGGAGGAGGTAGGGAGTGAAAGTGGCTGGAAAGATTAATTTTTTTAAAAAAAAATGCTTATAACTATTAAAGCCTAGTCAGGGGCCGCTGACAGATTTCTTTTTAAATGGGACACTGTTATGCTTTCGTTTAATACATTCTGGCAGTGTCACCGGGGTTAAGGCTAATACAGAGATGTGTGGATCTTGTCATGTTATTGTCGGGAGGAATGTGGGGATTAGGTTTAAGAGGGGCGGTGGGTGAGCAGTGCAGCTGTGTACACTTATTATTAAGGAAAAAAAAGAGCAAGCGAGCGAGAGAGAACAGATTTAAGTCCCTCTGCTAGAATCAATATATTAAATTGCAAGAGCCTTTGTTTTTAATTAGTTGAAATAAAATCTGCTGTTAGAACTGTTATGGCTTCTCTCCTTGAACCACAGTGAGGAAACGCTAATATTTATACAGAAACTGTTAATTTGTGGTTAAAATGATAACATGTTTAGTTTCTACACAGCTCAGCAGTTCTAATGCATGGAATGCCCAAGAGTGGCTGAGATGATGG
The DNA here is from genome assembly GCA_948474755.1 of Ctenosaura bakeri. Lineage (NCBI taxonomy): Eukaryota > Metazoa > Chordata > Lepidosauria > Squamata > Iguanidae > Ctenosaura > Ctenosaura bakeri. The sequence goes on from CAOLHI010005089.1 coordinate 80,282, forward strand.
ATTGAAGTCTGCTGAGCGAGGGAATAAAGAAGTTTTCCTTAGCTGTGGTCAGGTGGAAATAGTTTAGCCAGTAGTACCTGGGGTTTGGCAATAATGGTATCCCCCTCTTGTCACTGCAAAACCCTTTGGTCACACACTTCTTTCAGTCAGGTTCATTTAGGATTGGCTTAACTGCATCCATTCACGTCTTTCAGCGAATAGATAATGGGACTGCTTCAGAGTCACTTTACACAGGAGAGAGTTGAAACCCCAGAGGACCATGTGTGGCAGTGGGTAGTGGGTTGCCTGGCCAGACCCTGGAAATGTTACTTTGTGGGACTGCAGCTCCCATGATTCCCAGTGAGTATGTTATCTGGGAGATTATGGGAACTGGAGTCTGTAAAGTAACATTCCTAAATCTTGAGGTAGACTGTATGCCAGGATTGTGCCAGTCTACCAAAGTATATTTTTAAATGGTTGCTTTTAATTGTTCTCTAACTTGTCAAAAGTTAGCTAAATGTGTATCTGAAAGAAGGCCCATCATTCAACAGCAGAAGAAAAGGGGGAAATGAATTTAACTAGTTATTATGTTGGGCTGTCTTTTTTGGCTCACTTTGAATTTTATTATCAAGGGAAGTAGAAGTTGGCTTCTGTTGCTGTTCCTCTTGAACCCTCATTGCTGAATTGCAGTTTCGATTAATACGTATAGAATGTCGACAATGGAGATTTCACTGAATTATACCTGGCTGTTGCATGGAGATCTCATCACAAATGAAACATCAAATGGATTTTTAGAATTCTTTGGGCCTTTCTGCACTACACTGCTATAGTGCTATGATCCTACTTTTAACATCCTGCGGAATCCTGGGGTTTGCAGTTTAGGGAGGGGCATTTAGAATTCTCAGCTAGAGAGTTCTTTGGCCTCAGTAAACTACAAATCCCAGAATTTCACAGGATGTTGAAAGTGGAATAATAGCACTAAAACGGTGTAGTGCAGAAAGGCCCTTTGACACTACTTGATACCTTGTATGGCATGAAAAAAAGGACTTGACAAATTCACAGAGGATAATAACATAAGAGCTGGATGCTAGATCCGTCTGAAGGCTACCTTATCCAACATTACGTGCACACAGTGGCTGACCAGTAACCTATGGGAAACCCACAATTAGGACATGAATACAACAGCACTTTGCATCTCATGTCCTCCACGAACTAATACACAGAGGCATACTGCCCCTGATTTTTTTCATGATATATTCAACTATAGTGGTTATATAATGGTAGTCCTAAGAGTATGTACTGATGGATACTATTAGGAAAACAGTTACATTTATCATTGACTGTAGCTAGACTGTTGATATGGAACCTTCAAGATGGGAGCTACTGTGCTTCTCCCAGGTCTTGGGAAGCAATGGCTGAAAGGGCAGTTGCCCTCGTATTAGCTTTGTAAACATCTGATTGGTCAGTGTGGGAATCAGGATGCTGAACTTGGTGGATGTCTGATCTAATCCACCAGTGCTCTTCTCATGGGATGGTTGTATGTGTACATTCTCTTTCATGCACTGGTTTTCAAAATTTTCATTTAGAATTCTAGTTAACAAAACAAAAACACCAAAGTAGTTCTTACAGGTCTGGATGCTTTCCACATCATGGTCAGAGCAGGTACCTTCAGTCCCACTCACTCTCTCTGCTGATTTGAGATTATGCCATGAGAAAGTGGCTCTCACATCCTATGTGGGTAGCAAGGGGAACTGCAGAACATTCTCTTTCTAATAATTCCATTTCCAGATAGCAGAACCTCCAGGATCCATAGCACTAGCACTACAGAAGAGTGAAGTACTTTAAGGTACTTTCTAGTTACTTCCTAGTATGGGACACTGGCTTATACCCTTGGTAGGTGCCTTGGACAATAAAAAGTCTATAAATATTCCAAATAAATCAGAGATTTCATTGCATTTGATCACTTTATAGCTATCAGTGTATGGAGAAATCCACAATCCCAGTGTGTATTTCAGGAGTCAAGGACACTAGTTTCATGTGTCCAGAACATGAATGTTGTTCCTTCTTGTGTGCCCTAAGATGATCTAGGATGATGGATTTACTCATTCGGCTTCCAAGTCTGGGCCGGGATCAGCATGTGTTGTATGGAATTTCAAGTTCTGTTTTAGCTATTGTTTGCACAGCCTCCTGGAATAGTAGTTAGAATAGTGCATCCCCTACATGAGTGATGCATTTCCTGCCAGTATGCTGCCACAACTATTCCATTCATGCCTGGAGTTAGGTGGCTGTGCTTCTAGGTTGCATCATGGTGGTGGGTAGATCCAGAGCACTTGCCCTTCTGTTCTTATAATTATAGAGCCCTATAAATTAAGCCCAACATAGGCTTGGGGTCCATATTTCTCTTTTTCATCTTATTTCTCCACATGAAGAGAAGTGAAACATCCAGACTGAGCGCTGATGGATGCACTGAGAATAATATTCTGTAGAGCTCTCCTTGAGACTGCATCATTTCAGAATGCTGCAGGAGAGAATTAAGTGACTGGATGTTAAGAGGAGAATAGTAAACCTTCTTGTGTCGTCGTCATCATCATCATCATCATCATCATCATCATCATCATAGCTATGTTTATTCATGTTCCACCTTTTTGCCAGTCTAGGGCTCAAGGCGGTGTACCAAAATTAAAACAGATACAGCTAAAAAATGTACATTGTACAACAATTCAGGATACAATTAAACAATAAAATTAAAAGCAATTAAAAACAAATCATTAAAATTTTTAAAATACTAGGTTGGTGTATTTTTGCATCTAGCCCTTGTGGTCTTGAACAGGGCTGGGGAAACCTATGGCCCTCCAGGTGTTGTTTCTATCAACTTTATCATCAGTGTCATCCAAGTGAGCCAAAACAAGAGGAGCATAGGAATAGTAGTTCATCAGCATGTGAAGAATCACAGGTTCCCAAGCCCTGATATAGAACAATTGCCATCCACAACTTCAGGCAGGTTCTTCTACATGGTAATCTTTTAACTCACAGATCAGCAGTTGCATGGGCTGCACCAAAATATGTTTTTCTTCTTGCATTTCCCCTCCAAAATGGTGGTTGGAGGTGACTTCCAGTTGCTATTTTGTAGGGGAAATAGAGGAAAAAGAGTGATGATTATGATGATGACCATGGTGGTGATGATGGTAATAGTCGTAGTAACAGTAATAGTACTTGTATTCATTTATATCTTGCCTTTTCCCCAAAATTGGGACTCAAGGCAGCTTACAATTTAAAACAAGAATAATACAGCTAAAAACATACAAAAAATGAACACGAAAATGGAATCAAATTATTCACAATATTAAAACAATTTAAGTATACACTTACAAAGATAAAAAGCAATATGTTTTAACAGCATTTTGGAATGAAAAGGTCTTTGCCTGCTGACAAAAGGACAGCAAGGAGGAGTCATTCTGGCATCCATGGGAAGGGAGTTCCAGAGTCTAGGGGCAGCCACTGAGAAGGCCCTGTACATTTGTAGGTACTATGGCAGAACGGAGACCCCCTGAGGTATAGTGGTTTGAGTGTTGGATTGTGACCTCGGAGACCAAGGGTTCAATTCCTGTTTGGCCATGGAAACCCATAGGGTGACCTTGGGCATGTCACATACTCTCAGCCCCAGAAAACTCTGTGATAAGCTCTTCTTTGGGTTGCAATAAGTCAGAAATTACTTGAAGGCACACAACAACAACAATGGCTGGACCAGGAAGAGATTTTGTGCAATTTTGTGCAATTGATCAACTTTGGGTGTGCTCTTGGGTGATTTTTGGTGTGATTGCACTGAAAAAAAAATATGAAATTGGGAGGTTGAGAGGCTTTGGGGGACTGGTGACAAGATCCATGAGCCTCAAAAGTAGGGTCCAGGGGTTGCATGTAGCCCACAAGCCACACTTTCCTCACCTTTTAAAACTTAAGATTCCTGAGATAGAACTGGATTTGCTGTATACAAAGTGTGTATTTTGTACGTTGAGCTATGATCTTCCCCAATGTTTCCGCTTTTTGAAGACCTAATTGTGCATAAAAATGGTAGCGCGCTAGGGAAAAGGCTAAGCACATTCTGTATCTTTCCATAGTTTAAAAATAATACTAATAGTGGGGATTATAATATAAGGAATGTTCTGCCATGGGTTTTTTCTCCAACAAAAACTTCTGGTGCCATAGTTGTGTGGGTTTTCTGAACATGTAGGTCGGCTCTGGGTGTACTCAGTTCCAAAACTACAAGTTTGAGTGCAGTTGCCTTATTGTTTTGGA